>JAMKCH010004116.1:0-82335 GCA_023653785.1 Ophioderma brevispina
AAAATCGACTCACTTGGCCATATCAATTACATTTAATCTCCCAAACAGACCTCTACACCTTTTGGCAAAGTAGAAAACGCTATTTTGAGCAACTTTTCTCATCCAACAAAAGAGTTTGATAAGAAATTTTTTGAAAAAAGCACTAGAAATTTGAATATTTTAGGGATTTTTTAGTTTCAAATTGGCCGTTGCCTTCATCTCTTCCGTCAGCAGACCATAAGTAGTTGTTTGCCAGGGAATAGTGAAAGTAGCGTAGTGGATTGTTTTGTTACAGAGATGACTAGTATATTTAGCTCGTCCCCATTGCCGAGCCCGAGCCGGTAGTTGCGATTTTGTATTTTGACGGCAGCTGGATTGGCTAGGCTTGGCATGCACTGATGATGTGATGTAGTAATGTTATGTATTGTCCGTGATTGTAAACATGGCTACTACTAGTTTTTCAAAGTAGTACTATATACCCATGATACGTTTTTCTGTCAAAAATGTCCTATACGCTCACTCACGTTTACTGGGGCTATCTACACTACGATTCATGTGGCCCGTGGCTTGCATGGTACGTGTATTACATACATATAGTAACGCCCCCCCCCCCCCCTCGTGTTACTGCAACACGCTGCACAGCCCACAGCGTACGTATACTCTGTTCGGTCGTGAGTCATTGAGGGTGACGTATACGTAATGACGTGACTCTGCATTCTCTTTAAGCATTTCGCTTGTGCTGCTTTATTCCGTGCGTGTTGGCAATGAAAGGCCACGCGTGCGTTCTAGGGTGCAAAACCTTACGCGCACAGTGACGTCACCCTCAACTTGAGAGTGAAATAATGGGTGCGGATAGGACCCGCTTCTATCGTGTTTTCTATTGCATCACACATTGTCAAGCGCCTAATAACGCGAGCGCGCGATTCCATTACGCACTGACATGCACGCAACTACATGATAGTATTTTTGATTTGTCGCAACAAGTCTCATGCTGTAATGGCAAAATGTGCATCGTGCAGACAGTCAACGCACGCACAAACATCCTTGATCTTGGAAGAAAACAGGCATTTATGCTGATCTGTTGCCGCCTGTGTAGATAGCCCCACTATGTTTTTCGGTCTTTACATTTCCTTTGTGAACCAGTGACTTCTGGTTGTCTAGAACATTCCGCTTTCAGTGTGTTCTTCTAAGCCTGTATAACAACGATTTTGACGCAATCGTTTCGCAGATTTGACCGCGGGGCGTGACGCACTACGTTGTGGATTTAGAACAGCAGACTCGTCCAGATCTCAATTGGCGATCCCGAGTCACTCAGACCTGGACTCATGCTCGGTGGACTCAGACTCGTCCATGGACTCGAACCTCGAGGCCCCATTCCATGGACTCGATCGGATTCGTCGCAGACTCAGACCTGCTGTACTCGGACTCAATTGAACCCCAGTGTACTCTTACCCTTCAACCAAAACTACAACACCATCTATCTCCCAATGTAGTTTGCAATGATCACCAGATACCATTAGTGTATTACATGCCTCAATTCTTCTAAAAGATTATAAATATGCTGACAAACTTATCTAACATTCTAAATCAGATCAAACATATATTAAATCGTCCAAATGCACCATTCTCACACTACTTTTGTGAATGCTCAAATCAGAAAAGTCAAAGATAATTGAACTTGAATAGATGCTTAGGTTTCTATTGTTTACATACACAATGCACGAGCAAGCATGAAGTAGGGCCGTTACAACGCCAGAGACTATGCGGAAAATCGTGTGAAGATCGTACTCGCGTGAAGTTTTTAATAGCTGAGTGAGAAGCCACGCGATCTCTTTAGCAGCTTAATTGATATGGCGCATGCGCAATAAACAAAATGTGTTGCCTGCTGTCAAGAAGTGGTTCGGTTGACCGGAATTGCTGAGATTAACGACCTTCACCGCCTGGGAAGTGGTCAACATTTTTAGTATTATAAATAATAAACATGGTACCCATTTTGGTCGATCGATATTAATACACATATCGGGATCAAAGAAAATCATATTTGTAGCTCTCACGTGGAAAAACGGTTGAAAAATCAGCGAAAAACTCTTACAGATGGTTTAAGAGGTGGAAAAGACCATTTTCTATCAGATGAAAAACTTTATTACTTAAATCGGGTCGTCCCTTCTAATATATTGTTATAATAACCAAAATTAGGCAAAATGCACATAGGTTTTATGCACATAGCATGTCTTGCCATGCTTCTTTTTTATACCTTTTTTGATCTGTTGTTCGGGAGGGTTTAAAACAAGTTACAGCAAGAAACCTTATGTAGCAGTTTTGTCCAGGTATACCGTAGATTGAGTGGCCTATCTGCACTTTATTGTTAACCATTGAGAGTATCCCATTTCCCACCATCATTATTATTACCTGTGTTTAAATAAATTACTAGTAACATTATTTTCCTCAACAAAACAAGGTGAAGATTGTCGTTCTTTTAAAGGATTTTCGATTACAAACATAAATTCCACACAACACATGCCTTTAATAATCTTTTAATCATTTCTAACACGTACTCTATCATACAAACAACTACGTTTAAGATGAGACGTTCTTTAAAGGGGGAGCCTAATTTAAGTATTATCCTTCTTAACGCAAGGAAACGAACACAGACTCTATCAAAAACACGTTAAGTTTCAAATTTACATCTGGGGAATTCCCTTTCATCTCTATCTCGTTGTATTTCTTTGTGATGTTATAGTTGCTATTTCGTTCATGCTATTTTTTGCATTTTTATTTATTTTGTTTGTTTATTTCTTATGCGCAGTGGTCATTTCTGAATTATCGCTTTACAAAAAACACATTTGTATGTAGGGCTACAGGTAAATTGGGGGGGGGGGGGCACTCTTCAAAAAGTGCCATTATTGCTTTATCCACGAAATAACCCCGAAATCCGAAATGCCCAAATCGAGCAGGTGCCTATGCTTTTAAGGCTGAATAAGATATTTCCCGATGAGGCGGATCAATTTTCAAACAAATCGTGGTTTTTGCATAAATTATTTTTTTTCTTTTTTTTTTTACATAATGATTGTCCATATTACTAATACTTGTGAAATAACTAAGCTCAAAATCGATGTCTTCCATATAGAAAATCACAATTTTGTTATAAAATTTCCGGATCCGGATTTTTTGTTATGCACGGTACCAGGGAAACCATACATTCATTACCCCTACAATTTCATCCCCGAGACATTTCAACCCCGGGGACGATTCTCCCCGAGGAGACATTTCATTCCCGCGACGATTCATCCCCCGAGGACATTCATCCCCAAGACACTTCATCCCTGTATATGTACCGGTATACACTTGAATGGAGTCGTTGCATTGTACAGGCAGTTTTACTAATTTAATGCCCTGGGAATATAGCAAAGATGTGATGTTGCGCTGTGTATTCATTGTCATGTACTGCAGGTTATGGGAAGTCACATGGCTAGTGAAGCGGATGGTGTTGCATGTTGGTATGTTTGAATCGTGGCAAGGAATTGTGTGCTCGGCCTTCTGTGTGCGGGTGTGGTTTACAGTACACAGTATAAAAGCCTGTATTAAAACCTATGTGGTATGTGTGCGAAGGTATGTTGTTATTGAGAGGGCCGGCGCGGGAGAGACGAAGTTGTTTTTGGTAGTTTTGCCTTTTTGTCCTGATTTTCCATGGCATGCAAAGAATAATGAAAATACGATATTATACCATAGCTAAGAATGTTCACAATTTTATACAGTAATTATTTTAATCGAAGTGTTTTCACGGAAAAGTAAAGTAATGTTTTCCTTTTAAAAGAGGTGGTCAATTCAAATACATAAGCCCAAGTAATAGCTGAGTTACAGACAAAACTTTCTGCCAAAATGATCCAAAATCGTGTATGCAGTTGTGTGAAAAAACAGCACATGACAATGTACAATTTTGTATGTGACCTCAACTGATCTCCTATTCTTTACTGTTGAAAAGTTGTAATTTCTCCACAAAAATGTTCTTTTGTGCTTACGGTGCTTCGACCACGTAAAACCTGGGTGTTCACTATAGGATAGTTCATGAATCAAACACTTACAACCCTTGTTCTTAGAAGTTCTTAGATTTTGTTTTAAAGTTTGGAGATCAATTTTTAAGTGATTCTTCTCCATTGAACCACACAGTGAAGCAATTTAGTGCTGTACAGGCGTTATCAGCTTGATACAGCATGAACAGCTCCCTCTAGAGTTTGACTAATGGAACCTTCTTACCATATTGCAGACATTTAAAAAAAAAGATGTTCCATCATAATGCCTTGGGAGTACTGACTTGGATTTTTTTTCATTTTCATAAACGCAGTGTTAAGTTGTCCAAATTATTTGCAGTAAATTGTAGCGTTTTCATATATGTAGAAGAACCATTTTTTTTATATTTTTTTCGCCATGAAATTGTCATCTGAAAACAAAAAGTTAAATATTAACTTTCAGCCTCAACAATCGGAAGTAAAATTAGAAGAAGGAAGAAGAAGAAATATTAAATAGATTTTTGTATGTGGTTGTTTTCATTTATTCCCCATTGGTTGGCTGCAAAATCATTTTTTTTAATTTTTCCGTGAACAAAATTACACCCCCCCCCCAAAAAAAGGAATAGAAAAAAGCAAAACTTAGGTTTTCAAAAAGTCAGATATTGATATCTTATAAAGATGTGCACACATCTTCTTTTTTTTCTTTTTCATTTTGTTGTTGTTGATGTTTTTGTGTTTGTTTTATTTTTTGTTTTATTAGTGGATATAGTATAGCCATCAAAGGTCCGGTTTGATGGTTAGATATATAGTATAACAACCATATTGAAGGTCCGATTTGTAATGGTTATACGGGTCCTTCTGTATGTAGGGCAATCCGTCTAGCCACAAATGGACAGAAGAGTCGCTACCTTCAAGTGTAGTAGAAAAACATTAGTGATAAACACTGTACCTCACTGGGCCCCCAATTAATACGCTTCAAAAGATGTTATTTAAATAGGGGGTTAGGAGTTTTAATTAAAATATTGCCTAAGGGGCATTTAATGTTCAGAAAGACATTAATACTAATAATATAGACACAATATCACTGACTTCTGACTTAAAAAACAAGTCAAACCAGAAAATTGCAGAGCAGTTGTGTAGAATATATAATAGTGTAATTCCGTTACGTGCTTAAAATGAATTAAAGAAATTTATTACTTGTAATGACATGTATAAAAATGCTAATCAATTTGTATAATGGTATATAAAGATAATGAAGGAAACTGAACACAAAAAGAAACTGGTATAATTGTCTTGTTGTGTTTCAGTATATTTTGATATGGCATGTATTTGTCAAGTGATAATATCAAGATTCTTCTGTCAATTTCTTGATGCTTCATCATGAGTACTTCTAAACTGAAAAAAAATTATAGCTTAGTCTTCACAGATACATATAACACACGCACGGACAATTCGATTATATTCGTTCATTGACATCGTATGATAGTTAATATAAAGTGACCCGATTTGACAATTCAAACAATTTTTTCAGCGACTACGTGAAAGAAAACGTATAGAAAATAATAAAAGTATATATAAATAAGGACTATACCGTTGAAACTTTAAGGTCGACAGTTCTACGTGGACTGTGAAATTGCAAAAGATGGTAATGTTCTGAATTGTGAGCGTGTTGAACTTTCGACCCAAAGGGTATCAGAGTATAAACACTTAGACAAAAGTCAAACATTATTTCTTTTTTTTTACAATTCTTGTAAATACAGGATGATCTTTGAAAGGGAAAAGTACCTGAATATTGGGTCATTCATTATTTCGCATAAGTAATGTCTCGATATGTTAATGGAGGAAGATTTCTTTGACAAGTTATATGAATGCAGTAGAATCTTTAAAATAGAATTTTATAATAATGATTCGTGGAAATAGATTTACAATAAGAAAACAGGGAACGCGGATGGGATGGAGAATAAAAAGCATTATAGCATTTGATATTGGGAACTATAGTACACATTAATCTTAGAGTATGAAAACCAACCAAAAGATCGTTACCTGAGGACCATTAAGAATAAGAATGATCAAAGATCAGTATACAAAGACATATAATTATAGGAACCAATTATTGATATCTAATCAAAATCAAATGTAATTTGTAAAAGAAAATAATGAATCGCAAAGGAATCTAAGCCTTAGGGAATGGTTTTTTTTCGATATTGAAACAAAAATTTACCGTACAGGACTAAAGGGACGATATGAATAAGTTAAAAACTACTTACCACATAAGGACTTTATCTTTACAGGAAAAAGGGAAAAGTCACTGGATATGAAATGATTAAATGTGAATAAATTGTTGCAAGTGACCACATGTAATGTGTCATCGTGGAATCATCCCGCCCGCAAGTTAAAATTCTCCATGTATGCACCAAAGTATGCAGACGTGGCGAAAGTATAAGATAAGGTAGTTAGAAATGAGACCATAAAAAGACAATCACATCATCATCTCATCACCCTCATCATCACCAATCACCATTATCATTCATCATCATTTCATTCATATAAAATTTGCTGTTACTTATGAAATACACAATGAACAAAACGAGAGTAACTCACATGAAAGAAAAATGGGCTACACATAGCACAAACACGCGCAGTGCAATTCTCTCCATGGAAACATACATACATACATAAACATACAGAGATGTGAAAAGAAGACCAAAAGAAGACAGGCCATGGAGAGTATTACAAAGCAAACTCGCATTATTAGTTTTTTAATGAACTAGTATAAACTTCTTAGACAAAAAAAAAACCAGTGGCTTAATTTTGTTTAATAAGAGCTAGTAATAGGGTTTACCCGACATCATTGCCCCTAACAATTCCTATATTCTTTGAAAGGAATGTCGCGCATACAAATGCATCCATTTCTTAAAAATTCCGGTTACTTCTGATCCGGGTAATGATTTTTCTTTGCAATGTAATAGTATTTATATCGAATTATTCTTAGTTCAAAGGTGTTGTTAAGATATTTGTTTTTGGTAAAGGTATTACAATATTACTTGGCTATTTGTCTTTGTTGGTAAAAAATAAAGAAATAAAAACCTCTAATATAAGTCGGTTATTATCATTTGCTAGATTCTTATTTATGATTAATTTTCCCCATGCCTATTTGTCAAGGTGTTGTTGAAGAGTACATGCCTATCTTGTCAAGGCGTTGGTGAAAGTATACCTCATCGATACCTGAACAAAATGACAGTGGACTAACATCATTACCTTCCAGGTGCTGGTGTTAACTGTATAGATTAGTTTTTGTTACAAAAATAATCCAAGAAATAGAAGGCAAAAATTATATTAATAAATTAACACATCCAGCTCAATCCACACAATTATGTCCTATTTGGTCCTCGTGAAGCGCGACAAAAATAGTCATCTGAAACAATTCATTGAATTGTACGAGTGTTGTACGTTTTTATCTTACACCGTATTTGTCATGATGTTGGCGAAGAAATAAATACGTTTAATTACAACACATGTTCATTTTATTCCAACACCTCAGCTTACGTGAATATGCCTAATTCGTTGGCCTTTTAATAGATTTTGCTTGAACTCATACTCCCCGATGATCCTTCGAATTTAAATAACCGGGGGGCCTACTCAGTTTGGTTTTACTTTTGACATTCGTTTTTTTTTCATTTCTCATGAGATGGCCCCTATTGAATCCTTCGTTTTAGACCCTATTTACTTTAGGGCTGTATTAAATGTGAGTGATTTTCAGTGATTCTACATTGTTTTTCATATGTTAACTTATATGGTTAAGCGATTTCGAATATATTGTTTATGTCACATAGAAACCTTTTCTCCTTTTAAGACCCCTTATGTTCCCTTCTTCCAACGTGATTGAGCCATTGAAAATCACTTTCAACATCAGTAATGCAACCTTTTCATATTCCAATTTTCAAGAAAAAGGACCGTTCAATATGCCAAAATAATAAACTCGCTGAAAATGCAACCCGTCTCGGCCGCCCTCCCCGTACCCCCCTTTTACACTAAGAACCCCCCCCCCCCCCCCCCCCCTGCCTTCTCTTTTAAGCAATACAGCACATTTTTTGAAGAGCGAATGCTAGTTTATGTCCATCCATGAAATTATGTGCCACCTCATGGAAATTACCTCTAAAACAACAATAGAAGAGCGTAGAACGTACATGGCGCTATTTATTTCCCGGCTATTTCTATTGAAAGGCCGTTTCCAACACCCGTCGAATTATTATCAGAAATCTCCGATTAATTATCTTCGTTTTGTCAACACATAGTCATTTTCGAGCTTATAACCATCACAGTTTAAGTTTACCAGCCAGTTACCAATGCAACTGTTATAATACTCGAATTTTGGAAATTGGTGGGCGCTCTTCAAAAAAATGTGCTCTTATTGCTTTAACAACTGGTATTTGGCTAATTCATTAACGGTGTGTTGATAATCGACTAGTTAATTATTCCTGTTATTACGATCTCGTAGACGTCTAAGGTCGAAATACCTTATCAAACACAAATACATGAGCCTTGTGCACCAATGATCTAAATTAATATAATAAGCATTTTTAATGATCTTTACTTGATTTGGTCAAGATTTGGTATGTCCAAAACAAAATTTATCATATAATTACCAATTAAGATTCTTAATACTTATAAAAGTTCTAGTACCTATGTTGAATGGCGTTGCAGTTCAACTATGATTTGTCCTCACAGCGAAGACTCCAAAATGACAGTATGCAAAGTTCACATAAATTAATTCTTCAGGTAGTATATTTCCAGGGAATCTTCTCAGTCCTGATAATAACTTTGTCGCAGCAGTTCCAGACGACAAGGTTAATTAAGTCCCTCGACGAAAATATTCCACAGTATATCATTCCAAGATAATCACCACGATTTTCTATCTGTCCACATTTGGAATCCTATTTTGATTCCCAGCACTTTCGGCTCAAACCGACGACGTAGAATAATATACAGTCAACTCTGCTCACATGGAATTATATATATCCTGCAGCAGGTCTTCTCCTCATGCAGAGTAAACTTCTATCTTCTAGCTATCTTGTTAGTAGTGGGTGCTGGCAGAGAGTCCTTCCAGTATAGTATTTAACTACTACAGATAGATTCCCCGTTCTAACATAAATCCTTACGTCTTTCATGCATAAACATAACTTACACTAGCTCACCGATCTGGAATTCATCACCCGAATTACATCACTCATAAATATAACTCTATGGGGACATTCCCTGATCTTGCAATGTTTTTTGATCTTTTAAAGCATAAACAAGCTGATTCATTTACTAAGTTTACGTCTTGTGGAATTCCCCACTTCCCCTATTGTGCAATCTAACAGGTGCACTAGCAAAACAACTAGGGGTATCCCCCTTTCTCTCTTTTATGGTAAACAGTACTTTTTCCCGTGAGAAATCATCTTCTCAATAAAATTGAGAAAATAATATTTTTGAAAGTTTAATCAGAAAATGGAGGCCATAATACAATGCCAATATGAAAAAAAAGGTTAAAAAATGCAGATTCTTCTTTCTGGCTACATAAATTGTCCTCATGATTTTATGTTGATCGAGATATTAGCTTCCCTTTTTTCTTTCTACGGTGTGGACCGCGAAAGGGTCCACAAACCAAAATGAACCAAAAAAGGTGCATTATTGTAATCCATACCATATCATTACTCACGATAAAAAAGTGTAACTAAATTTCGTCCAATTCATATGCATACTCAACACATTCCCACGCACTTTCAGTAGGCCTTCAAAAGCCACTCACATTGTCATTGGAGACGGGACTGACACAGAGATCTCAAAACTAATACGAGCCCATGTCATTAAATGCCAAGTGAACTTGTGGATTGGGCATTTTGAGTGAAAGAATCAATGATTTTCTTGACTCCAAATACAAGCTCACGCGTAACAAGTGAAAGCAATTCAACAATATCTCGCAGCTAATGCATATACAAAGCTACAGGGTGCAGAATGTTGCACCGCGATCGGCAGCAACGCCGGCATGAATGCATCTTTACAATGTCCAATCTGAGTTTAAATGTAATTTATTTTAGTGATTATTCATAAAAAACAAACTTGGTCAGCATACATTGTATGTGGTTACTTTATATTACTGTGAATAAGACCTAAGTAAAGGAGTTGTAATGAAGTCACTTCATTACATTGAGTGGCCCGATCGAAACGGCGATCGAACTTGAGACATTTCCCGCAATATGCCTACTTTTACCGGTACCGTCCGACCGTTTCTAGATTAATAAAATTTATTTTATTCCTTAATTTCGCTAGTTTAATCACGTTGTACATTAAAAAAAACGAAACAAACAATTTAATTTTGAGGGGATGAATAGTAGCGGGGCGGCGATGAAATGTTCGGGATGAATCGTCCCGGGGATGAACTGTCCCGGGGATGAAAATGTACGGGGATGTGAAGTGAAGTGTCTTTCTAGCATCGTTAATACTGTGCATAATGTTTACGCATGAAAACGAAAATTCAGATTTCATCTCCACCTTTGAATTTTAAGCCTGGAATTAAGCATTTTAGGGAATATCTTTATTTTTAGATGATATTTTATTACTAACCACACCATCAATTATTTTGACTTGTCCAAATCGAGCAGGTCTCCCCCCCCCCCCGAGAATGAATCTTTACGTACCCAGTGTTTACTGGTCATCTCGGTTTATGATACAGGAAAGTTTATTTCGTAAACCACCGAAAAAGCCGGAACCGGGAAGTCGTTTCCCCATAATTGCCATCATCCATCACCCGGGGTAAGATAAAGACAGGAGAAAAAAAACATCAAGTAATTATGTTCTCTTCATTCGCTTGTTTATAAGTATGCGCTTAAAAAAAGAGGCGAGCAGTATCGTTGAGGAACGGGTGTCGCGCCTGTGTGCGGTAAGTCATTGAATTGACTGATGAGACTTCATTTCTACGAGTCCAGGGCTACGAGTTAGAGTAAGGTCCGTTCTCGGCGTCGTTCAACTTCACTGCATTGCAGTGCTGCAATGCAGCTACCAAAATTGTCACTGCAATCACTGCACTACTGAAACGCGCAGTACTGACAAAAAGTTAAAATTATTTTAACTGGCGATTGCAGCAAGATGCAGTGCGGGTGCAGTGAGTGGTTGCAGCATATTGGGCAGTCCACTCATTATAATGCGTGCCGGTTCAACATCTTTGAAAAATCGGCCAAAAGGGTGGGGGCGACATTTTCCACTAAAAAGGGGGACTTGTATAAAGAGTGGAGACGAAATATAAAGGGTGGCCGCAAAATTCCTGCAAACAATTGAAACGTAATAATAACACTTCCTTCGCCTTGCTCGCTAAATGGGTCTATCGGGCGGCCAGCTCGCTCGATTTGCCAACAGGAGCTTCATGAAGCATGTATCGCATTCAGGCGGGGGGAGCTCCAATCCGCATCAGTTTTAGATCATTGTTTTATCGGTGATGGTCAATCGTTTAGTGACTAAAAATAGCTGGGTCTTCCCCATTTTGTGAATGAAAATAGCTTACGTAAATGATCGCACGATCGGAAAGTCTCAGTCTAAAATGGCGGCGTGTCAAAAACAACGGGAGGTGGGATCGCATGATTTTTGGAGAAGAAGATTCAGATTCTGATGCAAGAAATTGATGACGAGGATTGATGAAGATGGATTGAGGAAGAAAGAAAAAAAGATGGAATTATGGTCGCAAATGACTGTGATATTGGAGCTGATCATGTACCAAATTGCATACGCGTCTGTGCAGTCATGCCGTCTGGACCGAGCCGTGACTGGCTAGGCTAGCCTGATTTTTCCACATGGATGTATCATTTCATTTTCATTTCGTGTACCTTGCTGTGCTAATTGGCCAACAAAAAAATAAATTAATAATTGATATAGATTAGATAATTGTCACTTTATTATACGAGCAATGTGCAATCTTGATGGAAAGTTGATGGTACTGGTCATGCTGGTAATCACAAATATTGCTGCGAAATGGTAAAAAGGGGGTGGGGGTGCGAAATTTTCAGTTATAAGGGGTTTTGTGTCTCAGTAAAAAGGGTGGGGGTCAAAATAAAAAGGGTGGGAGGTCAAACCCACTTGCCCACTATGGCAGGATATGCCATTTTCATGCCAGTTACGCAACGTACTGCAACCCCAGTGACATGCAGGACCTGGTGTTGACCTTGCATTTAATTGAGTGGATTGCAGCGGCAAAGTGACGGAAGCATTGCAGAAATTTAGGCAAAGCATCAGGCAGTGCAGTGGAGTATTATGACGTACCTTAACTAATGAACTAGGACATTCGATCAATTTATAATTAGCACTGTGCATTACGAAACAGTGTCGACTGATTTCTCGTGTCCTAGTTCTTGTACTAAAGTGACATACGGTATTTATGGAACACAAACTTTGCAAGAGTTACCGAGACAAAAAATACAGCCATAGCACTCAAATGCATTCATGTGAGTCTAGCACGTACTATACTACCAATACCATAGTTTTTCCATTTGATATCCCAAAGTGTTAATTGAGAAGAAATTAGACGGATCGATCGTTCTCAAACAGAAATGAAGTCAACTTTGAAACGGAAGCATAAATTATGAGGTTAAAGGTCGTATGTGTTAAAAAATTAAAAATAACGGTAAACAAACCCACACCGCCGAGGAACAACATTCGTTTCCAACTGTTTCTGACTTCTTGTAGCGTCAAAGTCAAGAGACCTTTCAAACAAAATAAATGGACGCCTTGTGCACAGTATCTGAATTAGATATAATAACAGTTTAATGTATTCTCTTTACTTGATTTGGGTCAAGAATTTGGTATCCAAACCTACATACACTTAACTGTGCGCAAGTGATCGAGATCTCGATCAAAACATGTGGGCAGGTATTATAAAATCTGCTTTGTGATCAATTAGAGGTGTTAAATCAAAATTACACAATTACACCAATTTATAATATATAACTGATACGTAATGTTCAAAAGAGGCGTTGCAAGTTCACGATGACTCTGTGTCTCTCAGCGTGACTCCAAAATGACAGCGCACCAGTTCATACAAAACTCAGGCAATAATTCCAAGGGAATCTTCTCAGTCCTGAAGTGTAATCTTGTCCAGCAGTTCCAAGACAATGGTGCTTTTCCTCGACGAGCAACTGGTCCATATAATAAAATCCAAGTAATATACCCCATCAGTCTGTCGCTATGTCCTCATTAGGACCACAAACTGGAAGCCCTTTTGATTCCAAACTGAAGCTCTTTGGCTTAAAAGACGACAGCATACATTTAGCTATCAGCTCCGGCGGCATCCAAATATGAAATCCTGGCACTAGATGTAGAACTCATACATCTACCATTATTGTAGAGTAAAACTACATTGTATGCTAGATTATACTGTATAGCTCCAGAGCTCTAGTTCAGCTCCGGATTTCAACTGCTTCAGAGAGTCCTTCCCGTGATAGTAATTTACTACTCACAGATAGATTCCCCTTTCTACAATTCCAGTAACATCATTCTCATGCATACATAATGTGCCTTACACTAGCTGACCATTCGTACTTCCTCACCCATTACATCACTTCATATATCTAACCCTATGGGGGAATTCCCATATTCTGCACTGTTCTGATCTCAAAGCATAAACAAGTTTCTAAGTTTAACATTCTTGGGGAATCCCCACTTCCCTTATTGTGCAATCTAAACAGGTGGCACTTAGCAAAACACACTAGGGGTATTCCCCTTCCTCTCTTTTATGGTAAACAAAGTATTTTTCCCCCCATGAAGAAATCTTTTCTCAAATAACATTGATAAAATCTATTTTTTAAAAGTTTAATAGAACAAATGGAGGCCTCTAAGACACAACACATTCAGACGCTCCGGCCAAGTCCCATTACAAAAAAAAAGGTAACTACTTTAGCGGTTTGTATGTGGTTAAGTTATGCGTTCCTCCTAGTAAAAACAACAACAACAAGAAAAAAAACAACATGCGACCTCGTCCTTGGCCGTTATTCATATCATCATTAATTTTGTGATTCTCGTATAAACAGTGGCTTTTTGAAGTGAGTAGAGAGCAGGGTTGATCTCTAAGGCGGTCAAAAGGTATTTGAAACCGAAGTGGTTAAAACCAGGTTAAAACCGGTCAAAACTGTTTTTAACCTGTTCAAAACGTGGTCAAAACTTAACCACTCATAAACTGCATTTAAACAGTGCCAAGGGTTATGAAAGAGTGCTAATTAGAAGGTCATAATGTATTTTTAGTAATTGAAAATTTAATTCACAATAATTCCAATAAAAGAAAATACATTACCTATTTGTACAACACATCTTTTTCCCATTTTGATCCTCCCTACACACTGCCATTCCATACTGCATCCTGCCATTACCCCTTACTCACATAGTCTATTGCATGTACATGACATTGCTCATTTTCTGCTTACCCACATTTTGCTCCCATTGCATTTTGGACCATGTGTTCTATCTCAATCCATCACTGACCTCCATCAATCAGGATCCTTGTTGCAATTCTACATCATCCTTGTATTATTACAACCTAGTTTGAATTCCACTCCATATACCTATGGTTACTTCATCATGCTTATGACTGAGATGCAGCCTGGAAAAACTTCAGCCCCTTGTAGAAACTCTGATGCTCAGTCAGTGCAAAAACTGCAAGACTGAAAACTCACTGAAAAAATGTCCTGGTCATTTTGCTGGAAAAATAGGCAACATTGAGGAAATCATGAGCTGCCTCATTAGTTAATGCAAGCAGACAGTGCTGCTCCTGCAAATTGATGATGACTCAAGAAGTCCACCAGAAGTTCCAAGCAAACATCGTCACCTCAAAGTTCAACATCCTCATGATGACGATCACCAAGCCCAAAAGGCTAAAATTCACAGGCCTCAATGGCATTGGTGTAAAGACAGATGCTAAAACCAGGCATGTCTTGATGAACAAGCAGTAATGTTTTTTATGCTTGCAACATGCCCTTTAAGGGTTGTTTTAACAATCAGGGTACCACTTGGCTGAACACTACAATTGACCCATAAAGACCAATGTCTTACTTTTAATGGTACTGTGCCAACTTAAGACACCAGAGCCACTACCTACAATCTTCAAAGAACCCTTTGAAATGCTTGATGACTACAAAAAATGTGTCATATGTTGTGGAAATGGCTTAAAGTCACTGTCTCCTTTGATGGGTAAAAAGGCATAGTTGAGTGATCAGCACTGTCAAAAAGAACATTTGGGTCACCATTCAACATTCAGGAATAACATTAAGCAGGTTATTAATATCCAGAAATCTAAAAGAATGTGACCCATCTGGTAAAGTGGTGTCGGTTTGATTTAGTGGTAAATTCCGTCAAAAAGTCTCTCGCATATTGGACCATAAAGCTAACTACATTGATAGATTGATTTGTGATATTTTCTGTTAAAAACTCTATCTCATGTTCTATACTTTGGTAGTAACCATCGGTACTCCCGTAAATTATTTCCTTATCACATGATCAAAGTTAGAAGTCAGTGTTCTGCAAAATTGCCTTTCCGAAACATGAAGTTTTCACTCACCAAAATTGTTCCTATAAAGACCTCCACATCCTAAGTTTTGAACTTAAAAAGTACTGCTGACTCATTAAATACAAAACATTAATACTGACCATAATCAGCACTTTGTTTTTTTTACCCCAAATTTAGAAATTAATGAAGTGTTCTGTCAAAATCTGTCCTCTCCGAAAATTGTGATATTTCATCAATCATAAAAATTGTTCATTAAGACATGACGCCTCAAAATTTTGAACTTATACTTCTTGGGCTTGCCTACAATTGCAACAACATCATTCAATATGAAATAACCATGGCACTAATCATTTTTCACCCAAATGAGACAGCCGAGGTACCCTTATTGTAAACAACCCTATTAACCCTAACACCACCACACTCAATTACTCAATGAGTTGAGGCTATAGAAAATGCACTGAGTCCCAAATCATGCGATTACGTCATCGTACCAACACCAATATGGGCACGAAATGCAGTACTCCTCCTTGATTTAAATAATGTTGGTTTGAAGTTGATTATGTGTTTTAAAAGTTGAAAGAAAAAAAAAAAAAAATAGAAAAAAGAAAAAAACAAAAAAAAAAAAAAAAAAAAAAAAAAAAAAAAAAAAAAAAAACATAATTTTTTTAAAACCAATACAAAAATCCAATTTTAAAAGTACAATTTGGGTTTTGACAACTTTTGAACCCTTTGGGGCGTCAAAACGGCCCAGATTAAAACCAGTTTGAACCGTTTTACCCGGTGTTAAACTGGGGCGGTTTAAATCGTTCAACCCTGCTTAAGAGGGCAGTTTTTTACTTAAGTTTTTTTTTACTTCACCGAAAATATTACCAGCCACCGACTTTAGCTGCATCATAAATATGGTGAGCTTTTTTTGTTAGGCCTACTTTTACAAGATAGACATCCTTGAGCGGTCCCTTTAAATTCATGAAAGGTACTGGATTGGTTAATAACACTAATCCATTCTCAAATGTCAGGGTTGAAAAAACAACAAAAAAAACTGGCCTTATCCCAAAGTTGAAGAGTGGAGGGCTCTAGAATCCGAAAGTTTGAAATCCGTACAATTCAGAAATACCCTTGCTTATTGTATTTTAAAAACAATGACTACGGCTACAACTAAATTGTGATTTCTTGGCTCACCATCGCCTGACTAGTCCATGAAATACGGACACACACATCGATCCGCTGTGAGAATGAGTGACAGGTTTGCACACACACACAGAAATGGTCTAGAGACTTCTCTTCCAAAGCAATTACACCAAACATGCACCAATAAAAAGAAATCTATTACAAGAAACATTGTAAAAATGGGCTTTAGACCAATTTATGTTAAAAGGATCGGTGCTCGGACGACTTTTGGACAGAGATCTCCGCCAGAGGGTGTGGCTTAGCATCTTGTCAAGGAAATATAGAAATACCGGCGTCAAAAAAAAAAGACTGCGTAGTCGCCAGGGCGTGCATGCAATCCCAGGAGTACTGCAATTTCCATCTCCATACGGGTCTGTGGAAGCAATATGGATGAAGTACAAACTGGAAGAAAATTCTATTTTTTCCGAAATAGGTAAGTGAAAAGTGACATTCAACAACGCTATTGAATCATGAGATACACAGGCTTGCATGGCCGTACTTGAGGGTGAGTAAATAAAGTACAAGAGAGTTATCCTTTCGCCAAGTTGAACTTCGCTGCGTTCAGGAAAAATGGCTAAGTCATATAATGGCAACGTTCGGTAATCAGTACCTTAGTAATGAGTTACAGGTTACTGTAACTAGGCTACGAGTACGACTAGTCGGTAAAGTGTATTTACATTTTAATTACATGACATGTTACAGTTAATGTACATTCTTACCTTCTGGGACTGTTTTTGGAGCAGGTATGAGGCTTGCTTTCATGGACCTAAAAATAACCGAGACCCGCATATTCTCCCGAAATGGCGTAAACCAAAATCGAGATGCCAAAAGTATTATATGACTGAGCATACGCATTTGTCCTTCATTAGCAACGTTTGGGGAAAAAAAAAAAAAAAAAAACAATGGAAACCACCCATGCCCATTTTGGTGGACGTATCGTCGTAACATGCGTATTTCATGAGTATTTTCCGTTCGTCACAGTGATGAAACCACAACAACTGATGCCACATGTATCTCCGTGAGTCACAGACTCAAATATCTCTTTTCCTAAGTTCAAAATTAACAGGGGTCACTGGGAGACTTGTGCATTTTAGGGATGCAAGAATCTTTTTTGATGCTTCAATCGATTGGTTTTTCGCATAATTATTGGCAGAAAAATCGGCGATCAGACAATAGAACACTGGGGGAATGCAACACTATAACATAACGTGTGCACGCACAGATTTTTATTGCGTGTGCTTGCCGCCGCAACATGACGACACGCAGTGCCGTGGGACAGGCGGTGGGGGGGGGTATAAGTTTCTGCTAATCTAACCTCCACATTATAATCTTTACATGTTGTCATTACGGAATGTGAAGTTATGGCAAACGACAAATGGAATACCTTGCCCCTGTTACCAGCATGAGCCGGCCCTTTCAAATACCAAACTTTGTAGACGGTCAGACAACAAAATACCAAAGCAATTCAGAATCGAGTTGATATATGTTCTGAGATAATAAATTACCTTTTTAAAATAGTTAATCCTCAAAATTTGTCTAAAACAGTATAAATCCATCATTTCCGGAGACACAACCTTTCTCATGCAGACGTGATTGTAGTCGCAATTTTCTTCAAAATTTTTAAATTTCCTAATTCTTTTCAGTTTTTTTCACATTGTCATCGCATGTATATAGGATCTCAAGTTGTGTTTTATAGTGAAAACGGGATATATCGTACATTAGGGATTTTGAGCTCTGACAAAGTTGAGGTAGGTACAGGGAAAAATATCCATGTGTTTTTGCATACCTTCACATCTGTTAAATGAAAACATTTAAAGACAGAATGTGGAGTTAGCTTAGCAGAACTAGGTGGAAGGTTGCCCCCCCCCCCCCCGACGAGTTTGGCCGGGCAAAAAATTGCAAAAATCAGCTAAATTCAGCCGTTTTTTAGTGCCCTCTGACCGGGAAAATTGGCCATTTGACCCCCCTAGAGGGAAAATTTCCCATTCCTTTGGTAGAGCGCGGGGGGTCTCAGAGCGGTAGGCCCTATACGCCACTGTCGAGTGCTTACGCAGCAACACCCACGCTTGCTGTGTGTGAGAGAAATTCGGTTACGGCTTGGGCTATTCCATAATACACCCGATTCACTTCTTCCTATAGTTTCTATGGGCTTATCTAGAAACCAATCTGCACTAAGCCCTTTCACAATGTCAGATTCAGGATCATTGTGGGTAATATCCGACGATCCTTTTGAGTAAACAACGAGCTGACTGTAATTGTACATTTTAAATGTAGTGGACTTTGACGTTTTCACAAAAATTACTTTAAACTCTGGTTTTGAACCGGTTTATCTTTTTGCAATGTTGTTTAATGTCATATTCAACTGTAACTGTCATGAAGGAATTGAGACAGCATAGTTCCTAAATCCCAAGTATTAAAGAGATATTTTTGTGAAACGTCAAGTTCCCCATTGAAATTGTACAGTCAGCCTTGTTTTAATCTATCAAAAGATCATCGGTAATACCCACAATGCATCTTGAATCTGAATTGTGAAAGGGCTTATCAGCCAAATCGCATTGTAACTCCGGTAATATTTTTAGGACTCGGACCTTTCACCCTGTCAATATTTCGGGAAAATTGCCTTTTGGTAGTTTAGAAATATAGTTCTAAGCAGGGTTCCCGCTATAGGTTTTTAACTTGAAGTCCACTGGACCCCAAAATTTCAAAATGTTCGTACAAATCAGTGCTTTAAAGGGGCATTTCGTGATCCACAGCCTCGTCCCCCCGACTTATATTAAAAATGTTGAGATTTTTATATCATCTGAACCGTTAGCCTTAGTAATCCACGTGTGCCCAATCTTACGTGCAAATTCGGTCGCATCTGTAAGAAATTCGCAATTTTGTATTTTCTCTCCGTAAACGGACAAATTACAGCACAGTAGCCTACATGTATGGGACCGTGGGAAACGAGCAATTGCTCATAACACAAAACCGCAAGATCGGGATCAGCTCAAATTTTGAGAATAATTTGGAAGATTTGGAAGATATTTCGAACAACCCTAAACCCTACACAGATCGAATCTTGTGTCTATGTGATTTTGTAACAATGACACTATTTTGACGGAGGAAAACGAGTCCATCAGTCAGGGAAAGTTAGGTATGTAATTTTGTGTGTACAATGTAACACGCTGAAACGAAATTCAATTACCTTTCGTCGGGGGAAGGCGGAGGAGGCGGGGGGTCCAGTCGCACCCCCAAATTCCACAAATGGGGAAAAAGGTCCACTTTTTGTTGATTTTTTTTATAAAAAGGTCCAAAATTTAGAGAAATTTTGACAAGAAAGTCCACTTTTTGGTGATAAAATTTTCAAAAAGTCCAAAAAAACAACCATTTTAGGGGGTAAGGTCCATTTTTTCGAAAAAAGTCCACTTTTTCGAAGTCCTGCACTCCCCAAAATCCTGCGTACGGCCCTGCTTTTCGTCTGTGTTAGTGGGTTGTTAACATTTAAATCGTAATGAAGATTTCAAAAATAGAAAGCTCGTATTTGGGCATAAGTGCAGTTTAGGACCCCACATGGTTTACTGGTTAAATACCGGTAAGTGTAATTTACATTCTACATTCTGAGACCTTCTGTTTTAGAGTAGGAATGCACATGGCGGGTCATCACTCAAGATAACAACATTGGCTGAACAGCTACATTGGGCCACACAGTTTCAGGATTATGTTTGTTGTATCTTAAGTTGCATAATTAAGTTGTGGTTAGGCATGTGGATCTTGCATCTTGTAAGTTATATGACAACCTCAAGTAGCAAACTCAATCCCATAGTGCACTGCGATTTGGAAAATTGCACCTTGAGGTAATTAAAATGCAATATTTGAACACTTTCTGGCAAAAACAATGTTAGCAGAAGTACTTCTCTAGCTTTGACATTTAAAAAGTGCTTGTGATCCCAGGCTTGTGGGATTCCCCAGGGGCATTCTAGTTCATACCTAGGCCTAGAAAGAAACGTTTGATTCCCAAGTACCAATACAATGGGTTATGGATTTGTATGAAGAAATTACCTCCATGGCAAGAAAGCAATCAATTAAAGCTTCCAAAGAAACAGACCATTCCTTTCAACTCGCTGTGGTAGACTGCTGTTCCCTTTCCATGCTCTTAAACTGTATCAAAAAGGGCAAGTTAAGTCTGCTATTCCTGTAGAAGGGATGTTCACACAGCTCAGAAATAATACTAGTGGTATTAAATAGCACATATTTTTTTTGGTATAGGTTGTGCAGTACAGTTTCTCTATTTGTTAATTTCACATGTACCTATATAACAAACACAACAAATATGATATAGATAGACTGGGCAGGACCAGCTCAAGACAGTAAAGTGAACTCACCACATACCTACTCCAAAACAGAAGGTAGAAGGTAGTATGTAAATTACACTTACTGGGTTAAATACTACATAAATCACCCCAACATCGATCCACTCGCCTTCAGAAAACCCTCTTTTATCCAATGGCTGCTTTAAAACACATTTTTGTTTTAAAATAATCCTTAAATTGAAGAAAAATTGTCAAAAAAAAATCAATTTTCGAGCTACTGATAAGCCGATTTACACTCCCTCTGAGGCTTGCACCGCGCAGTCTAGCGTGTGCGTATTCTATGCCAAAACACGCTGTTTACCCAATCGGAATCCCTCTTGGTTGTCCCTCTAACTTTTGGACCAATCAGTGACGCTGACGGGTTACCAGAAGTAGTTCGGCCAAGATTCAAGATTCTTTATTTCCATAATATCTACATAGCATAAAAAACATCAAAACAACATAAAAAACAAAGAAATAAGAAAGACAATTATGGAGGAACAGTCAAAAGGCCAAGAAGGCCAGTGGGAACTGCCCCTTGAACATAACATAATTAACATGATAAACACATAATTGTAATTCTTCAGGGCTCCTCACCATGGAAAGCAACGACAACAAGATGTACCATTTAGACGAAGTAGAAAAGAAGGGTGTGACGAAGCGAGATATGGTGAGGAACACTCAAGAAACATGATATGAACATACATTATACACAAAACAGCACAATGCTCCAGAGATTCACTAATACATTGACATTAGATTCTTTTTATATTGATTTTTAAAATGTTTTATCGAATTAGATTCTTTGATATCATTATGAAGTGCATTCCAAATTAAGGGCCCAGAAGTTCTAATCGAGTGATCTGAAAAGGTTCTGTTATTTTAGTTAGTTGGTAATTATCACGGTATCTTCTTTGATAGTCATGTATTTGGGACCTTGCAGTGAAGAAGTTGTTAAATCCAGCGGGAAGTAAATCGTTTGTATACTTATACATAAATACGCCAGTTTCAAGCTTATACATATCAAATACATTTAAGATATTAAATTTTACAAATAAAGGACCAGTATGACTTCTATAATGGCTACCAGAAATTGTCCTTAGCGCCCATTTTGTAGTTTGTGTATTTTATCTAGGTATGATTTATAAGTGCTTCCCCAAAGGAGGATGCCGTAGTTAATGTATGGCAGAACTAAAGAACAATAAAGAGAATAAAATGGCGTCTTCACTTTCGAACGGATGTGTTTTACTCGCAAGTTCTTCACTTTTTCAACAAAGTCCACTTCTTTTTTCAGTATTAACCCTGTTTTCCAGTAACGGAATATTAATTTTATTGATGTAGGTAAGTATCACGATTTTGTTTACATGTTTGGTGTCAGGGCAGAAATGTTGCCGATTTCTGGCGATTTTCAAAAGTTGTTTTTCCTAGTCTGTTTTACCCCATAATTTCCCTCATCTTTTCAAGCCCTGCCCTCTTACAAAAAAAAATTAACCTTGTTTGAAAGTGTTCACGGGAGCTATCTAGTTCCAATGATTGTAACCTCAGGTCTGACGTTATTTTTATCACTGGACATTATCGTATCTCTGACCCGAGGTTACAACAAGAACATCATCGTTTCGATTCTGTTTATCCGTGTGTGTGAGAAAAGTGGTTCTCACAACTCAAAATTACTGCTTGTGACATACTTACGATGCTTTGATCTAAATTTCAGCTATGGACGTGTTCTTGAGTATGCTAGATTGGGGTCAAAGGTTATGTGGGTGGGTTAAAGGGGCATTCAGTCATTTTATTTACAGTTTTGGAATTTATCTCCTGTCCAAATGCTTGGACCAATTGCAGCCAAGGTTCATGTTTATGGTGTACTCCATGGTGAGATTGGGGTCAAAGGGTATATGGGCCAATTAAAGGGCATTCTTTGATTCAAATGAGCTAATTTTTTCAAATTTTGTTAGGATGATGAAACTTGTTGGGTTTGGTCAACATTCAATGCTGACAATTTGAAGGTCATTTCAAGATCATGTGAGGTCATCCAAAGTCAAATCACTACACATGGTTTTACGGTCATGAAACCTGGTGGGTGTAATCAACAGTTTGCTACAAAAACAATCAAGGTCATTTCCAGGTCATCTGGGTCATCCAAGTTCAAATCAAGGTCCAATCACTCAAAATGCTTGGATGGTCATGAAACTTTGTGGGTGGGGTCAACATTCAGTGCTGAAAAATTTGAAGGTCATTCCAAGGTCATCCAATGCCAAATAACTTCAAATGGTTGTATCGTCATGAAACTTGGTGCATGTAGTCAACATTTGATACCAAACCCTTCGCCTAAAAGCAAGGGGGATTTGCAAGTTTCAACTTGCAGTACTATTTTTACGGATTGTATTTTAATTTTATTTGCATCATGCATTAGTGATCAACCTGGCTCCCGTTTACTGATTTAGCAGATGCTCGTGCATATCTTGCTACAAGCCTGAAGTACAATGTCTGTCAAAAACATGCTAGAAACACTGCAAATTCTGGCAAGGATGTCAACACCTTGACCGTGGCAGGAATGTCCTGTTCATGTTCCTGTTTTTACAAAATGTAAAGATCCAAATTATTTTCAAATTGGTGGAAGTGATTTCAGTAAGGGTCCATTTTGTTATGTCTGAATCTTTTTTGTCCATTGTGTCCCTTAAAAATCACTGTGACAGCTTAAAAATGCTTTAAGGTCCTTGGTCCGATCAATAATAGCCTCGTCCCCAGGGACCCCAGATTTTACCGGAAGTGGTCAAAATTTTGGTATCGGAAGAAAGCTACTATTTTTCTCATTTACCCTGTGAAATCTTAGGGGCTAAGGGATATTTAGTTTGGACGTTATGAGTAAAATATGGCCCATTGTGGTTGACCAATATTAATTTTACTCTATGGGGATTACAAAATCACATTTTTAGCTCTCACTTCAAAAGGGGTTGAAATATTGGCGCAAAACTTTACAGATGGGATTTTTTGGTGAATGCCATTCTATCAAGATGAAAAATTATGTCATAGACTTAAATAGGGTTATCCCACTTTAAATAGGATTGAATTTACTCGTGAAAAAAGTTACTGTAAGAACCTCCATGGTCAAATTGGTAAAAGTTTGTAGTTTTGTTATTTTAAAGTTAATCAAATAACTTTCTTTTGTTTCTTTCATGATTGCAGGTTCAGAAGGTGACTTGATTACAATTACATCATAATAAACAACCGAGAATGCCAAAGACAAAGAAAAATACGAGATGTGTAACAGACAATCCAATCTGGAATCTAGTTCAGATTTTGGCAGGGGACATCCAACAAATTCCCTGTTGCCAAACTTTTCCTATACCATTAAAGCAAATACAGCACCCAAAGACGGAGTTACAATTAAAAACAATCATCAGAAGATAGTGAAGCAATCAAACGTTTTGTTCCATCAAACTAACACAGTTAGACAGGACACCTGCCAGGACCAGGAACTCATAATTAGCAGTATGTGCAATATTAAGGTACAGTCAAATGTAACGTGTAGCAGAACAAGGTTATCCAAGTCAGTAGCAGGTGATGATGCGCGGAGACAGGAAAATGCACACGCAAAATACTTACCAGTAACTGAATTACCTGTACCATTATATGCTCCAACACGCAAAACGGTAAAAGAACATGATTTCCAAGGTGAGACTAGTGAACGTACGCTTGTTGTGAAAGGTGTTGAAAATGTTGAGGCTATTTTGGGGTCTGTTGATGAGGAACAGGACTTGTGTGTCCAGGAAGATGTTATTGCTAGACAAATGAAGCTGCAAGTAGCACCTCATCACAAAGATGGAAAGAACACTGATGAAACAAAGGTCAGTAAAAATGTATGGTGTGTACTGTATTGTCTCTGTGTTGGCCTTTTAAAGGAAGGGGGCATTTTAGTACCTGGATATTCAATGAGCAATATACAATTGGCCATTTACACAATATTATAAATTCTTAAACAGCTGTGAAAAATACATGTATGTAAGCAATTTCATTGGCTGATGCCCGGGTTCAATTCGACAATTGAACCCAGGTTGTACGCACTGCGTATTGATGTTATTTTAGGTTGAAGCGCTCGCATCATACCGCGTTTTGCTACGTTCGCGCGCGCGCCTGCCAACGTTGTGTCTCGTTGCGTTATGATCGTTGTGTTCAACGGGTTGTTCGATTGTTGTCACTGGGTGGTGGCAGTCCATTCTTGTTGTATTTAAGCCGTAAAGTATCGCTAAATTTGGTTAAAGATTACCTTAAATGATGAAGCTGTTTAAGAATGAGAATAAAGGTATGATTTTGGGAACCGGTACTCTCTTTACGACGAAATTGAAACCGGCGACACCATTATTTTTGCGTGGAAGAACGAGGCCGGAGGCCGAGTTCTTCCACTTAAAATAATGGTATCGCCTTGGGTTCAATTCGTCGTAAAGAGAGTACCGGTTCCCAAAACCATGCCTTTATTCTCTAAAAATAACATGGGTAAAGGAGAACCTGTACTAAGAATAACTTACACAATATACGCTGTAAAATAATTATTGAACACATAAAAGTGGTTTCACGGATAAACGGAATTATACTAACCATAAAAATGAATTACAAATATTTTGTCTGACCATGCGCTATTTGAAATTCACGCTAGTGTATATATGTATATGTGTTATGCTATACAGACAGCACAGAAGCATCATTCATCTTCACACATGACGCTTTTATAATGTGTACTTTGGCGTGTATGACGCAAACGTGCCGGCCGTATCGTATAACATGTTATACATAGCGCCAATTTTAAATAGCACATTGTCAGATTAGATGGTTTTAATTCATTGCTATGGCTAATATTGTTCCAGTATTTGATGAAACCGCTTGATATATATGTGATCAATAATTATTTTTATAGAGTATATTGTATAATATTCTTCATTGTACGGGTTCTTCTTTAAATCAAGGTAATTAATAGGTTGGGTACCAGAGCCTCATAAATACCCTAATGGGGGTAACCATATCAAAATAAAAAGAAATTAGCTTTAATACTCAAGAAGTTTACATCAAATAAATGCAACAGAAAAGATAAAATTTTGCTTGTCATAAGTGTATTTCTAAAAATGGTGTTTTCAGCCATTTCCCTGGTAGCTCATTACCTTAATAATAACAAAAATTAAATTTCAGAATACATTCCTGTTTAGAAATTTGTGCCTTTTTTGTGTGCTTTGAAATCAGTGATTGCCCCCCCCCCCCCCCCCCCCCCCCCCGGAATAAAAGGATAATAATAAATGTTATATTTTGTTTTCATTAATATTGATATGTTAATACTCCCATACTGTAAGTTTCATGAAAAAAATCTTATAGGAAAGTGTTTTTTATAGGGGTACATAGGATTCCCCAATCCCCATGCACCTACACCTGTATACAGACTGCACTGATGAATCATGGGAATACTAACCCAGTTGTCAAAAACACACGTTTGTGTGACTTACTGTTACTGATATGGACCTCCTGGATTTTCCCACACTCCTAAGGTCCTGAACAGGGATCACTGATCACTTATCATTCATTGCTTGCTTGACTACCAAGCCATAAGTACACTCAACTCCTCTTGACAGTTGCGGTAATCGTTAATGTACACAGCAACTCTGAAGTAGTCAGGTGGAAGAGTTTTGATTGGCTACTTGGGAGCGGCCTCTGTTGTTTATCTGCTGCAAGCTTGCTTGTCTACCTAAAATTGTTTACCTTACTTTGAAGTACTCTCAATAAGAGACATAGTTGTGCACATGGCATGAGTTCTGCAGACTGGTGTATCTTACCGGACTGGGAATATTTTGACATTGTGTGATACTACGAGTAGGGTATTGATGAACTATGTGTTTTAACCAGGAAATTGAGGGTTGAGCAGTGTTGGCCATGGAAGAACATGATTTAAATTCAGGTATTCATACTATTTTAGCTCCTTACACATCGTTCATCATTCTTCTAGTTCATCTATTTGTAATCGCAGCTGTTTTGTTGGACTTTCCCCCCTTTCAACCTTAGGGCTTTGCCAATTTGACAGTAAAGCATGATCCCCAACCGACCCTGCAGTTGATGAGACAAGGAGGTGGAACAGCATATAACCCAATGGTTACCATGGAGATAGCTTTGTCACCATAGAATAAGTGAGGGATCAATTCCCCTTGAGTGAGCTGCCCTTTGCCACTAGCCTCAACAAAAATGGAGCGTACCAAGCCTCATAAAGAAGAGTATGTGACTTCAGGTGAGTTGAATATGTAATCAAAATTCAGGCAATTTTTTTTTTAAACTGAACAGAACTTTGGAGTTGCTGGTTGGAAAAAGAAGTGTGGTTGCTGTTAGTGAAAATGAGCATTAACAGCCTGTCTCAAAAATGGGACAACAATAACCGATTTTTTTTTTTTTTCAATATTATATCTCACCTAAGTAAGTTGTTTTGTAGGTAAATAACATTCAAGAGAAAAGACAGGCTTTCCAGATTTTTTTGTTTCATCTCAATTGCTTACGTTCATCGAGAGATAACTCCAGTTTACGCGGAACACAAACATCAAGTTTGTGCCACTTTCTGGTTGAGTGAAAACGAGTGAACCGAATTAGTGAAACATAAGTTATTCACACTTGTGAAAAGATATGAACATTCTTTTTAAAAAGGGATTAACTTCATAAAAAAAACTCTCAGTATGATACAGAAAAAAGGTAGATATGGGGAAGTTATGATCAGTAAGTTCTGGCTTAAGATAAAGTGAATAACATTCCACATACTGGTGTTGTCAGATGAGAAGATGAGCGTACAACCGGCGACAGCAATCTGGAGGAGAGAGTTCTATGGTCTTGAAGTATCATGAAACGGCAAATTCTACCACCACTTTGATACTGGCTTCCAAATTCAAAGTTTATGGACTTCAGTAAACAATTAGTAAATGCACCAATAGAGTTAGTCATATTTTAAAACAATTCTTTGGATTTGGATGTGTTTATTTTGGTTGCAATTACATTCCTTCTGGCACATGCATGATTTAACAGATACAAATCATGTAATAAATCAAACCTCCATTTCAAACGTGCCAATAAATATTTGTATTGTTTGTTATTATGAAAAGAAGATTTTTATAATTGAACTGGAAAAATGTTACTTCATAAAATTGTGTCAATAAAAGGACTTCCTTTGTTACTAAAGTATATCGTTTTTTGTTTCTTTTTGTCAATTTTGCAATCATTGTGAGATTTTACGACAGCATTGACATAAGAGCTGGGCGAACAAAATCTAGCTGCCCATGCATAAAAGAGGCACAAAATCGATTTGGTTTATCGCCACTAAATTGATTATATCGCTGGATTTGGGGACAAAAGCAAATGAGATGATGAAACAAAACACATTGGGAAAGCCTCGTCTTTGGTCTTTCATTATGTTATAAGAATGAACTTATTTGAAAATTTCATATTTAACCAATTTGTTTTCTGATTGTACCATGTTTGAGACAGAACTCGTAGATGGAACTTAGCTTAATTGTAGTATTTTTTATTGGGATACCAAGCAATTGGTTTTTGTTCCTGGAAAATTAATTGGTAGGGGCTGAGCAAATTTGTAATTGGTGTTGTTAAATCAGTGATTAAATGGTTCTAAGAACTAATGACTAATATTCAAAAAAATTTGCAAAAGTAATGCTAATTTGATTATTAAATGGGCTCTGAAACTATGTGGAAATTTAAGACTACATTTGTAGGTCCATTTGCTTACTCTGACCAAATCCAAGACTTAACCAAAAACCATCCATTTCCCAAAAGTTTGCTTCACTTTGAGGAAAAACATTCTAAAACGTGAAAAACTTTATTTGTTGTTAGAATATCAATTTTCCTTTCGTGCTAGCACTCCCTGTCTCCTTTGTTAGTTTTTCCCTTAATATTGAATTAAATCAGTACACTATTCGGCCTTTTCTGTTATATTTTGGTTTATATTCTTTAATTTTATGTTAACTTGCTCGATGCACTGCATGCCGCCAAATGTCGCGTTTGCTCTACTATTTTGCAGTAAATGTATGTGTTAATTTATTGTATATATATGTTAATAAGTACGTGTGTGTGTTATATGGGGTATTAAATTTTACATGTGTATGTAATAAGTATGTTTGTGATATACGTGTGAGTCAATCAAAACCCTACATTCAGGAAAGCTTTTTTTCTTCCAAGTTAAACGTTCTTTTTTGCTTCAATGTTTGTGATTTGGTTGTTTACATAGAAGACGCTTCAGACGATTTTTATTTGGTGTCCTTTCGGCTTTGGGTTCAGAAACTATATATGTCACTTTTGCTGAGAGACCTAAAAATTCAGTTTGGCCCTTTTTAGCCATACAATGCGGAGCGACTGACACCGACGTATACCAGAACACACAATTATAGCAACAGACAATTCCACACATCAATTTCAGATGTATCGATTTTTTCTCGACAAAAACATATCATTTTGAATAAAATGGTCTATTTTGTAACATAATTATAAGTAAAATATTTCAAAAAATTAATTACCCATTGTTCAATCATAAAGATTCAGTTATTGAAAATCACTCCATATCATGTCCAGTCATGACCTAATGAAACTGCTCAGAGATTTTGTTTTACATCTCTAATGTTACATTATTTTGCACAAATACAGTATACTCCGCGTCCCTAAATTGCAAGAAGAACTAAAGCTGAAGTTTTCTGTAAATAAGCGGAATTAAACCTTAAATTCATTATCGCACTGCTGTTTTCAGGCAGAATAAAACTTTGCTATGGTTTCACTTTGCTCCCAAGTTTCGTTGTAGGTTAATACCATGAAATCTTTCTGAACCAAAGTAAACTTTGGTCCTTAACACCAGCTATCTTGAATTTCTTATCAGGAATTGAACATTTTTTTTACTTAGCATTTTCTTTTGTAATCTCTGGATATTATTTTTTCTATCCTTCAATTACTCTCCCACCTTCTATTGTTTAACGATACTTTGGTGTTAAATGTTTGTACTCAAATCACGGCTGAGACCATGTTACTTTCTGTAAGCGATGCATCTTTGTTTGGGCTCAATCGTCAAACAGGATTTGAAGTGTCCAAGCAAATAGGCGTTACTTCTTTCTCCAAAGTCCAAATGACACCAAATACAACTTTTTCTGAAAGCCTGTTATCCTTCTTTTATAACCATAGCAAACATTGAGCAAACAATTCTAACAAATTTTAAATTCTGAATGTAGGGTTTTTTTTTGACTCACACTGTATGGTCTATAAATGTACATGTGTATGTTATGTTTGCTATGTATATATATTTATATGATTGCTGTTTTAGGGTACTGACTTTTTTATTCTCCATTTCTTTGGTTTGTTTTGCATCTTGCTCTGTTCTCCTTTGTTAGTTTTTTCCCCATCTAATTTGGTATCAAGCATACACTATTCGCCTTTTTATGTTTTATATTTAATGGTTTTTTATTGCTTTGAATCTTATCTTAACTTTCTTAGAGCCCATTTATCTTACTCCGTGCAGTGATCTCACAACCTTGACGCAGCTTTTACGCACGTAATCACGTTATTCCGTCTTTGTGGCGCGCGTGTATAAACCCTTCGTTTTTAAGCCAGCGTGTGGCCGGTGTAACTTTTGCGACCGTCAAATCTCGCGCTGACGTCACTGCACGGAGGAAGGCAAATGAGGTACACCATACGCTAATCATTCGTATTTATTCTAAATTTATTTAATACTGACTGATGACTTACGGTGAAACTGTATCTCTCATTACTTCCACTACTCCCATCCTTGAGATTTGTTGAGCAACCATATAGCTCCGCTTACCACCTCACAGTATTCAATATATATCTTATAAATTAACTCCTTTTTTTCGTAATAACTATTTAGGTGCACCCAATTTTGTGTACACTGCTGTACTTAATTTTGTATGAGATAATCCTTAGTATCTGTATTTTTTAGCCCCCTTGTCTGTTTTTTCTCTGTGTTTGTTTTTAGAGTGCTTTCGTCTTGTCTGACTGTCAACACACATCTTTCTACATGTATGTCTCACTTTTTTCTACCCCCCGGGTTCTCATTTGCTCTCTTCTAACTTTCTTCCTGTTTCAACCTACTTCATCCATCCCAGCTCGGAGTCTCCCACCTCTCTCTCCTCTCTCTCACCCCATCCCCCCCCTCTCTCTCTCCTCTCCGCTCTCTCTCTCTTATTCTCTCTCTCCCTCATAACCCCTTCTCGTGCCCGCAAATGTTCGATGGCCATTTAACCATCACTTCACGACAAGACTTTCGCGCGCATCACTAATTGAATTTTCACCAACACAAATTGAACATCATCAAACTTATTCCCTTGCATCAACCGTTACTCACAGACGCCATATCATCTCAAACATGTGACCCCCCCATCCCTTCATCACGCCCGTCCGAGTAACTCTGGTTCTGACTCCCGCTATCACAATGACGACAGCTTCAACACATTAATAAAACCTCAAGTCAATGACTCATTTTCCATATTTATTTCAACTGCGTAGTATCACACATCATATGAAAAATCACTTAACTACCTTGATCACCTCAACCATTCCTTTCAACTGTCTTAGCATTTTTCAGAAACAGGCTTACTGACCACCAAGTCTCCACCTCACTTTAAAATGGCTACACGTACTTTCCAGGACCTCTCACTGGCAGAGGAAGGGTAAGTTTGTCTTTACATTAAAATCACCTTCATTCAAAATCATCGGCCACAAAACACCAGGACAGAATTTGACTCCTTTTCATCGATCTCACCATTAACACGATAGACCTAAACACATAACTGTCGATTACTACAGCCTGCATGAACAACTCAATCCAATTTTAAAAATTGCAACAGCTTCCGAGGCAGCTTCTCACTTAACTAAATAATAACCAATCGCGATGTCTATATTGTCGTTGACTTTTATATCAATCTTCTCAATTGTCCACTCATCCACACATTGGGGCAATCTACACTACAGCGCAGCGCAGATCAAGATCGGATCCAGATCGGATCCAGATCTCGTATCACGTTTGCGTCTACCGAGCAACTGCCAACACTGATCCATATTCGTGCAACGCCGTACTTGTGTGAACACGCTTGGTTAGTGTCGCTGCACTTTTAGCGCGTACTTTTAGGTTACGCGTAAAGTATTCCTCGATCCCCAAGGTTACGCGTATAGCATTTGTACATGTTTAAACGCTTCGAAGGTCCGCCGCCATTTCGCACTCGCTGCGCCGTGTTTTGAGTTCTATAAACGGTCTCCCTTGATCTGGCTCTCGGGGAAACGGATCCGATCTGGATCTGCGCTGCGTGTAGATTGCCCCATCATGAGCTTTCTTACACATCACGATCACTTGCAAACTCTTATATCCCCAAAATTAACATACCTACAAGAATTATGCATAACACGGCCACGCTCATTGATAACATCTCACCAACTACTGACACAGACCCACAACACAGGGATATTTTCAAGACCCACAATCCCTTCCCAATATTCCTCATACATCTCTTAAGCTAAGCATAATGCCACAAAAACCAACAATCCCTAAGTGACTCCAGAGATCACAACATTCGCAACTTTAACCGTAGACCTCACACTGAATCAATTGGAACATCTACTCAACAGAAAATGACCCTAAAATAGCGTATAAACAATCTTCATCACACTTATACCAAACATTACAACGAATTCATTCTCCCCTTTCAAAAGAAGACATAAAAAATCTAAACCAGAATGCACCCTAGGATGACAACCAATTTCCCAGTCAATCAAACAAAGCACGGCCTCTACAAAACATACCTGAAGAAAACACACCTCTCAACCCCACAAAACAACAATAACAAAAACAAATACATCCACATTATTCGGTTGGCCAAAAAAACACAACACAGAACAATCAAACTTAAAAGAATCTTAAATAACGAACCCTGGACATTCCTCAACAATATTCTAGGCAGGAAGGTACCCACTAAAAGCCATCCCTGACCTTTCCACTCATAATAATAAGCAGATAACCTACCCGCTTGACATGCTAACTCATTCAACGATAACTTCACTAACCTGGGCAAAAAACTTGGCTAACAAATTTCACCTTCCAATAACCCTTTAATAAACCCCTCCAAAAAATCATTAGCCCTCAATTTTCCTGAAATCCAGTCACTGAGATTACATGCACAAACTTCGTCACTACTAAAACTGGTAAAAGTGCAGGTACCGACACGATAGATCCTGGGATTGCTAACATATCATAACGATAACATCATATCGCCTCTGATGCACATATTTACCAATCATGTCTCACCGGAACTTTCCGCATATCACCTCAAATCGCCAAGTCATTCCCTTTTATAAAACAAGATGCCCATAACATTGCAAATTACAGGCCCATTTCTCTGTTCTTCCATCTTTTCAAAACTACTTAAAAAATTAAGGTAAACCCCGTCTGGTCTATATTTCTCAATAAGTCAACAACCATTCTTGTCGATGAACCATACGGTTTTAGGCCCAAATGATCAACTTACATGGCACTCCTTGAACTGACTACCAACCCAACCTCACTACAAAAATAAACTCCAACACCATGGGGGTATTCCATGGATCTCGTCCAAGATTCGTTTGCGACAGTGACCATGACACCAAACAACATTCTTCTTCACAAGCTTGATCATTACGGTGTCCCTTGGAGTACCTGGAAGTTGTTCAGTAAGGTTTACCTAGCTAACCGCTCACAATCTCATGTCAGCTCCACTGACACACGCATCAATCCATCAAAACCTATCACAAGTTGGCGGTCCCGCAAGGCTCCATCCTTGGACCCCTACTTTTCAATCATTTTACATGAATGACATCCAAACATCTCTAATACACTAAATAATTTATTTGCAGATGACACAAATATTTTTTCTCTCAAACCTAACATTATCGCTTTTAAACGAGCATGAGCAACGAACTCACGGCACAATCCACTGACTGGTTTCGGGCTAACAAACTTTCTCACTCAAGTTTCACAAAACCCACTACATGCATTTGTCTAACCTCTTTTCTCTACACACAACACCCAATCCCAATAAAACATTACAATATATAAATCCAAGACAAATCTCCCAGGTACGACTCACAATTTTCTTGGCAATCACAATCGACGATAAACTAACATGGAAGGAACACATCAACTCTGTCACTACAAGCGTCCTCACGCAATCATGGTACAAGCTCAGAGTTAACCACCACCTTTCCTCCAGACTATACCTTAAAATCACTATACAACACACTAGTTCTCCCGTACATTAGCTACTGTAACAACATTTGGGCCTCCAAACTATCATTCACGACTCAGCAAACTATACATCACACAGAAATGGGCCGTCCGCACTATCACAAACTCCCCCCTAGACACTCACACTCACACTTTAACCATTATTTCACTCACTGCAAACGCTTAAATTAGAGCACCTCAAATATCTAGTCGGGGGGTCAAACAGCAGGCCTTCATGTTGTGAACTAGCACAACGGCGGTGGACCTCCGAACATGCATCAAGCAAGACTTACCACAAACAGATAAAATCCCAGCGCAAGACCAACAAAGCTGACAAACTTCATCTTCCCCTCCCAAAAGCTCCTCTGACAAGCACTTTAGTTCAGTATCACGGTGCAAAACTTTGGAATGATCTCCAGAAATCCATCATCAACATTACAAACAAAATACTTTAAATCTCACCTGAAAAAACATTTCATCAACCAGTACACTTCTTAATAATTACTTACCCTCAATGGCAGTCCCTTTTTCTTCGTCCTCACTTTATTCTTCCTCTCATTTCTATCTCTACTCCCTTACTTTTTTTCTTCAACTTTTCCATTCCTCTACCTCTGCTTTCCCCTTCCTCAATATGCAATAGTATCCCCATACCCTCAGCAAACATGTTTGAAGAGTTGTCCTTGTCCAATTCCCCGTATCTGTATTCCCGTTAGTGTTTGTTTAGCATTAGATATATTGTTTGTTCTTGTTGTTTATGTTTGTTATTATATTTACCTATGTAATATTTTAGATCACCCCTCCTTGTGTCCTTTATTGTAATATCGAGTAAATCTTACTTATGGTTTACAGGGCCACCAATATCTATAAGCCCTTTCGGGTTGTTCCATTACTGGTCCTAGCATATATACTCTCACTGGGGGTTCCTCTTAGCACAGTTGTCATATGTATTATTTTATAATATACTATAGTTTTTCATTTTCTGTCATGGTACGATAGTTAAGAAGGAGAAAAAACGACGCGCGAAGTGTTCCCGTTCTTGGTTCCTCACTCCCTATTGCCTTTCCCCTTGAATTGAAAAATTGAAATTTTCCGTTCTGCTTTATTTTCCTTCTCTGCTTTTTCCCCGGCCCCGTTTGTTTTGGTTTACTCACTTCTGCTACTTTTTTTTCTTTTCTTTTTCTTTTGTTCTCCTCTCATCTGCTCCCCACCCCCTCTTTCTCTCCTTCCCCCCTCAATACTCTTCTGTCCATATTCCTTTCTCTCCTTTTTTCTCCCTCTTCTCTCTTTCTCTTTAGATGTTATAAACCATCTCTCCCTCTCTCTTCTAATTAGAGGCCTACTAACCCCTCAACATTTTCCCCTCTATAAATTTAACGTTTTTTTTTTTCTCTCATCCATCTCTCTTGACCACCTCTTGCCATCTCCCTTTTTCTCCCTCTCTGTCTCTCACTTTCTCTCTCTCTCTCTCCTCCCTACTGTCTCTCTGCTCTCCTCTTTCACAACATTTCCCCCTCATAGAACAAATTAGTCCTACGTTTTCTGTCTGTCATTCGGTGTCTCCTCTCTCGCCACCTATCCTTTCTCTCACTCCTCCTCTTTCTTGTAAAACTCCCCCTCTCTCTCCTCTGTCTCTCCCTCCCCTCCCTTCTCCCCCCTACCTACCTCCCTCTCTCTCCTCCCTTCCCTCTCCTCTATCCCTCTCTCCCAGTCCCCTCTCTCTCGTCAATCCCTCTCTCTCGATCTCTTTGCCCTCTCCTTCTCTCTCCCCTCTCTTTCATATCTCTCCCCCTCTCTCAACATTTTCTCATCATTCCCTCTCTATCCCCATTTTCTTCCAGTGGCGTACCAGCGGGGGGGATGCGTAGCACAGGTGTACATACGATCACGCGAATCATAATGCGCGCGCCGTGACATTCACGACGATGCGTTCACTCCGCGGTCAGTGCGATGTGTGTCGATCACCATGGACTACCATTGCAGAACATACAGGTCGTTGCAAATCACAAACTTGTTTAATAAATTACACCGCTGCTCTGTGTAAGCAAAGTTATGATTGGTCGAGGACGTCGGTGCTACGCTGGAAAAAAGGAGGAAACGCAATAAAATTTAAAAATTCCCAATCCGATGCGCCACCCATGCAAAGCTTGCCGTTTTAAATAATATAGATTAAGTAGCATTTATTTTTTTTTTATATTTTTGTGGATTGGTTGCTTCAGAATAAGATTAAGAGAATGCCATTATCTAACCCTAACCCCCATTCCAAGGGAGGTTTTAGTAGGCCCTATGCCGGATTGCAGTCAATTTTGTAATTTTCTCTTTAAACCTTTAAGGCTTTTGGCGGTGATCTGCTATTTAAATTAAGTAATTTTTTAAAACAACTCAGTTTTCTTTATAGAAACATATTAGTACCCCTTTGTAAAAAGATATGTGAAAATCCTCGGCTACCATTTATTTTTAGGAACGGATGAGACCAGTGCCCCAACTAAGATTTTTTTGGTGTTAATTCTTTTATTGAAATTGGATAATATGTGTTCTTCTGGAAGACTGGTTTGATCTGGTATTGTGCAAAGACATCATGTCAGATAAATTTTGAAATTTTGAATTAAAATCTTCAGGAGAAATTTTTCTAGCATATAACTGGTTCCAGATTACAACCCTCATCCTGCCATTCTTAGAGCATGGGAAAGATAAGATTAAATTACATAACTCATGCTGACAATCCTGATTGTTCCGGTGTCGACGAATTGTTTGCTATATTGGTGAGGTAGGGGGGGAATAAAAATAATTACTTTAAAAATAAGTTTCTTGAATTCCCTACCCTCAATATTAACCCGCCACTCCTCCAAACATAATTATTGATAAATGGGAAAATTTTAATTTCAAAAGTACAACAAAATTGGTCAACTTCTTTATCGTGGCTTATAGATGCGCAATAGACTCCCAAAAACTAGACCTTTAACTTCATTTCAATTTAACCTCCAGCCTAAAATATTGAGCACTCTTATTCATTTCAGTGTATATAGGATCGTCAAAATCCTTTTTGGACACAGGTGTTATCGTAGATAAAAGAAAAAACTCAATGTTACAGTTTAATAGTTACAGTATGGACAATAATCTTTTTTTTGGTTTTCACAAATCTTGGTGGTATACAATGGCGATATGAAGTTTTGAATATACTGGAACCAGTTTATATTGCTAGAAAATTTTCTGCAGCTATTTAATTCAAAAATTCAAAATTATCTGACATGATGTTTTTTCCACATACCAGATTCAACCAGTGTGTCCAGAAGAAACATTATTGTCCACAGAGCTTAAAATAGCATTCGCAACCCGGATTGCAAACTGAGCACGGGCACATGCAGAGACACAAGGTCAATTTTCATTGCTTTTATCAAAACAAATCATTTGCATTTACAGCAGAAATGAACGGAATTGCTAAATATGTTAACTGAGTCTGACAAATATGTAGGCTATAGCCTTTTAAGGTTTCCATACGCATCTGTATCCAGACCTCATTGGATGGATAGGAAGAATTTCAGGAAGAGCACCGAACGCAGGTATCAATTGCCAGCGACCGTACTACAATGGCAGGCCAGTTTTCCTAACCTCCACACACTTGTGTCAAAATCCTAATGGCTGACATATAAATATAACATCAAATTTACAAAAATTTCAAGGCATGTTTTCCGCCTTCACCAACAACTTCAAAAAAAATCACCGATCAGACGATAACCCATGAATATATTAAATCTAGCCTTGCCAAAAAAAAAGACCCAAAAAAAGAATTATCCCGATCGGCGCAGTAATGCTACACATATACAATTACAAAATTTAACAAGGCCAATCGAGACCCAAAGCGGGTCTCATACCGATCTGATGACACTCACCTTGAACATAAATTATACAAATAATTAACAATTTATCCGCGAATCGAGACCCACCAAGCGAGATCTTATAAACAGATTGGTCTGCGATAAAATACACGATACAATTACTATTTAACCAGTCAAATCGAGACCCGAAGCGGATCGTATATCGATCTGCTGGACACTATCTTTTGTTTTTTTTTTTTCCTTTTTTTTTGCACCACCATAAAGTACTAACAACATTTACCAGCCAAATCGAGACCCAAAGCGAATCTTATACCGAACTGCCCCGTTATTACTGCCTGAAGTACCCAATGATATTACCAATTGAACCTGCCAAATCGAGACCCAAAGCGGGTCTTTGATACCGATGGCAAAATACTATGTATTTCAAATTGATTATACACCAAATCGAGTCACCCAAAGCGGATCTTATAAAAGATCTGCGGAATAACTAAATAATTACACGTACAATTACTAATTTAACCAGTAAAAATCGAGACCGAAGCGGATCTTATATCGATTTGCTGGCACACTACACCACAAAAAGTTACTAAAACAGTACAGCCAAATCGAGACCCAAAGGGCGAATTCTTATACCGATCTGCCGTTATTACGCTGAAGTCCACAATTGATTACCAATTAACCTGCAATGAGACCCCAAAGCGGGTCTTGTAAACGATCTGCAAATACTATGTAGTTCCAAATTATCCATGCCAAATCGGAGTCCCAAACGGATATTGTAACCGATCTGTCAAATACTTATAAACACCATAATGTATACCATTAATTGCCAAATCGGTCCCAAACCGGATCTCTGTACCAATCAGCAAACCAGATATCTAATATTGTACATGTACATATATATTTACCAATTTAATTGGCCAAAGAGATACCCAAAGCGGGTCTCATACCGATCGCAATTATATATATTCATTAGTTGTTGTAAAAAGTATGGGATGTTAAACACAAATTAAAAGTACCAAAGCACGCCCCAAATATGATGCAAAAAAGGTAGCCACATGGGAGGAAGGGCGGGATTTGTTTCAGAAAACTGAACCACAGTCCGATGTGATGAATACAGATGCAATTGTGAAAACACCAACACTGAAAAAGAACGCAACCAAGATAACAATGCGTCTTTAGCAACACAACACAATACCGAGGCCAAAACCGATTGTCGATTTGAATGCACCTATGGAAATACAAAATCGAACGGCAGAATTAAACTACTGCAATTGCACGACTGGCTTCAACAACTTTTTAGCCTGTTGACAAACCCGTTTTCTTACGATGCTCTATTAAAACGTTATTATCAATTTCAATAAAAGTAATTAAACAAAAAAAATCTCATTGGGGTCTGGTCTCATCCGGTTTCTTAAAATAAATGGTAGCCCAGGATTGCACAATCTTTTACAACGTGTACTAATATGTTCTTAAAGGAACTGAGTGTTCTAAAAATTACATTTAAATAGCAGATAACCGCCACAAGCCTGAAATTGAATGTGCGAACATTACAAAATGATCTGCAATCCTGCATACTTAAACCTCCTTGTGAAATGGAGAGATCATTGTATGTATCTTAATCTTATCTGAAGACACCATCCACAAAAATAACAAAAACATCAAGCTCATTTAAAAATAAATGCTCTGGAGGGTTTGGAAATACTGAAAAGGATATAACAGTGTGACACAGCAAAAGTTTTGACCAAAGTGATCTTACCCAACAAGGTAATGAATTTGCTCATTTCCACATTGTCAGGGTTTCTTTACTCAGCAAGTCGGTATTGAAGGTAACATCAATCATATGCTTTATATCATGGAAGATTGCATACCCAAATAAAAAATGGAATTGTTGACCAATTCATCTGTCTATTTTCACAATGAACATGTGAATCCTCAAACTGCCCAAGCCTATACATCTTATTTTCATTATAGTTTATATGCAAACCAGAAAATACTGAAAATTTATCCAAAACTCCAATGTTTCCTGTAAAGAGTTCACTTGTACCATCCAAATATATAGTGGGGTCACTGCCAATGCTGACGTATTTTGATATCATAAGCTTTACATCACCACTGATACAAGAAGACACTTTAAGGACCTTTTATTTTTCTTGAACACGGATTGAATTGCTTAAAAGTTCTGAACAATAAAAAAAATGTAGGCGACAAAACGACCTTGACGAAGACCGTTCAAATTTGAAGAAATGAGAGGCAAATTCATTATTTTACGCACTATCAGTTCCGTTATATTACCGTGTGTCACACAAATCCGCAAAACTTGGTGACAGGGGCCATAAGTTTTGAACAAAAGCATGGGACTACTTATTCTTTGTTGTACGGTAAGATGAGATGTTAGCTAATGACCCTGAAAAGTTCATAACGGTAGAGTCTATTTTTTTTAAGAGATGACCCCAGAAATCAGTAACCTGAAGGAACCATTTAACCAATTGAGGCGCTCTCAACGACAAATATGGCCTGTACGTTTGGCGCCCGGACCCACCAATATGGAAGCTCTAAGTGAAACATAGTTTTCTTTTTTAAAGCATATTCGCAACAGATAGAATAGATGAATGTTTCATTGGTAACAAACAGCTAATAAACATGCTTTTAAAAACACATTAAGGATGGAATTAGGAATGTATGATCAACAAACTCTTTGTATTTTCCAAATTAGCATGGATTAGAGCTAATCATTCATCATCATTTTGTGACGGCACACAAAGAGTTATCTTAACCCAAAATTAAAGACAGATAATATACTGTATTGTTATTGAACTTTTGTGTTGAACAAATATGTTTGCTTCATAAAAGTGGAGGAATGGAAACTGTGGAGTTTGTCTAGGACTTAGTCACGGGACTTAGTCATTTTTATATCGTCTTAAAACGTATTTTATCACCAATAAATCATGTTTTATTCATTCAGTGAAATAATAATTATGTGTAAAATTGCAGTCATTTGATCAAGTAGAGGTTCTGCAAGAAATATGGGCAAGTAAATATTGATTGCAATCAATATTGTATTTGCCATCTGTTCTTCATTGCAGTCTTGTGGTTACCAGCATTTTTGTAAAATGGGTCCTGCCGGATTACTGATTATTGGTTCAGATATGTAAAAAATATTGACTCTGTGTCACTATGATTTCCAGGGACGTGAGCTAACAGTACGATCTTACATTACAATAAAGAACAAGTAATTATGTGTTTTTGTTCAAAACCTATTGCGACTGACACCAAGTGTTGCGTGTGTTTTTTTAGGGGGGGACACACTGTATAGTAAATCAAAATTTACCAGAGATTTAGTTATACAATTCCAAAGAATTTTATCAAATGCCTTATATTTTTTTTTAAATCAATAACAAAGGCAAAAACAGGAAATTTCTCAACACACTGTAAAATTAGGATATCAAAGTAATCTTACAAAACATTTTCGCCAATATAGCCGACCCTTAAAAGCCGGTCTGATTCAGGATGTACAAGGGGTCCAATCTCCGATAAAGTATTCAAAAAGTGGTTTTTCGTGTCGCTCACAGTCATGCACGGTTTAAAGCTTGTTTTTGCCCCTTAGAATGAATATGATTAATATAAATTATACGGACCAGAGTTGTAACCCGGTGAAGAAGTATCAAGCAATAAGGTTAAAGGGGTATAATTAGTGCTTATCCCAATCGCCAGCCAAATCCGTTCTTTAAAATATGTCCCTGCTCGTTAATTATACAGAGGAAGACAAGGGAATTAAAGAGTGAAGTGCAAGCAAAAGTGAACGACTAAAATAGCGTTCGCTTAGTCAAATCGGCGGCCATTTTGGACGCCATCTTAGATTTTCCATTGTTCGCAATCGTTAAAAATAATCCAACATCAGTTTTCTCATGCCAAAGATGTTCCCCTACTGAATCTAGTCACCAAAATTTTAGAGCAGCCCGCAAAATATTAAAGTTTCAAGATCCTGGCTCCCTAACTATTAAAATAATATGATATTTCAAAAGAAGTATTCTTACTTGGCATAATATTACAAAAACAAAGACCAGGCTTTCCAATGGTGTTTGTTTTCAATCTTATTGCTTTGTCAATCCAGAGATATAATTCAATTACTGCAAATACAGCCAAATCGATTTTGTGGCCACTTTTGGCATGGGCAGACGTTGTTTCGCAAAGTTATGCCATGCTGTCTAGCGCTCACAAAAGATTGCAACTTGCCAAAGGAAACAACAGATTAAGGTAAACAAAGGAAGTCTAGTTTATCGACACAAGTTTTAATAGTCAACATAATCAGTTCAATGATAAATTTCTCTTTCATTAAAAATAAAAACAATAAAAATAGTATTGCACGTCAATGGAATGGAGCTTTGAATTCATTACAAAATTGGTATCTGTTAAAATCATGCCAGAGGAATGTAATTGAAACACTTCAAATCCAAGGATCATGATTTAAATATTGCACTATCTTTGTGCATATGATTGTTGAAATTGTTGAAATCAATTAAAGATGTGAATTTGTGAAGCAAAATATCAAGGGGGTGGAATTTGCGTTCATGATACTTCAAGACCATAAAGGCTATCTTGCTGTACGCTCAAGGGATCTCTTCTAACAAACATAGTATGTTCAATGTTATCACTTTATCTAGAGGAGAAGCTCGGACCCAGGTCAAACATCGTTTTACCCTCCTTACAGAAAAGGTTTGAACCTTTGGTTAGTTAGTATGACCATCTACATCAATGCTAGGGAAGGTAGTACTCTCAAATTGTGGTTTAACTTTTTCAATAGGGGCCAATTTAAGTTTGAAACAGGGGTCAAATTTTTAAAATGCTCCATCATGTTGAAATGAGCATAGTGTCCATCTAAATCATAGGATTCAAAATGTATAGTTTGTACCCACTATGACCATTGGTTTTGACGTTTATATGGTAAAATGACTAAAATGGTAAAAAAAGGTCAATGTTATTTAAACAGGGGTCCCCCCCCCCCCCCCCCCCCCCCCCCAAATCAGAAGCTGATCCAATATTTGTAAAAATGAAAGAAGTTGTTCATCTAGATGAATGTGGTCACAATTAAGGAATAGTTTGTACCATCTGCAATGATAGTACAATGTATGGGACACAATAGGTCATAGGGCAACATAGTCCAATTGGTGTTGGACCTTCTTTGACCCTATCTCCATAAGTAGCATTAACATAATCAAAAATATACTTTGTAGGAGTCCTCTTACCTCAGGATCAATAATTTCAAGTGTTTAAAACATAATCAGAGTAACTTTAATGTGACACTGTATCAAGTGTATGCATCTGCCATGCAATATATCGCTCTGTGTTCTAGTGGTTTGCAAGAAAACACAAATAGTGGAGAGATATTTTGTTTCTCGCGTGCAGGTTATCTACACTTTCGTTTTGGCGTGCTGGTTATCTAAATTTTTTGTTTTTGGCGTGCAGGTTATATAAAAATTTGGGTCTCGCGTGCAGTTAATCTAATTTGTTTATTCTCGCGTGCAGATAACCGTGCACTGCAAGGGATCGTGAAAAATAACGGCACGCCTAACCAATATAGATAACATACTCTAGAAGAGTATGTTAATAATAATGTTCACAAATTGTATGATTGAGCCTGATTGGATACACTTAGGATGTCTTTTTATAATGTTGACAGTAGATATGTGCCACAAAATCGTCCTTTAGGGAATCCACAAATATATCGAATACCATAAACACTTAACCCTCGTATACCTGAGCCATTTTTGTAACAAAACTCCCCAGGGGGTTAAGCCCCCCCCCCCCCCATGTGTTTTCGTTACGGAAAATCCGATTCTGCAAATTGGTTACCGCAAGGATAACTTAGAAATTCTTCCAGTGGTAAACAAATAAGTACCAACTTCCCCATTATGATGTCCATATGTTGAGGGAAGTATGAAAATACTGAAATATCGGTTGAAAACATGGTTGGAGAGAATGATCAGATTGCGTTAAAGGGGACAGCAACGGGTTTGGATTTGACATAATTGCGGATGGAGCGGATGTGGTCAGAAAAGCGCACAGAAATGAGAGTTTTTGTTTCTGCTATAAAGCTGTCCATACTTCTGGGGCACAGACGATGGCGTAGATCACATTCTTAACTAGACCATGGTGAATTGAAGAGTGAGGTGGTGCAGTCTGCCGTTAGATCCTGTGACGTCAGGAGTGTTTAGAACGTACTGACAAGTCTTGCACCATGGTCTGTGACAGGGGGACATGCCAGGTGAGTCATATGGATCGGTAGCGCGAATGGAGTAATTGGATATAATTATGTTCACGCCGCCGGAGGTGCTGGGAAATTGGCTGAAAAATGTCTTTGTGATTTGTGCTTATGCACTGTATAATTTTTTCATAATGATGTTGCGGATGGTGTATTGGTCGGATGATACTTGGAGCACTAGGGGAATGCGCGTCGTATCCTCAGAAGTCTTTCCTTGGGTTGACAAGCCGTAGAGGCCCCTATCAACAGAATTGATGGCGATGTGCGGCTTGAAGAAATGGTTTTCTTAAGCGAGATAGCCGCGGTGGTGGAAAAAAAAGGAGTCATGTGTCTGGACGGGTGGATAAAGTCTTCGTCTTTACTTGACAGATTCTACGAAGGCTGATAGTTGCGAATATGGTATGGAATTCTTGCAAGATGGTGCGTGGCTATAGGAGTATCGGAGGATAACTGTGTGAGTCTATGGAAGCACAAAGTGAATCACTTTCTTATATCCATAGATTTAAGGGAAGCCTTATTCAAAATAACACTCCGTTAACTGGAGATAACGCTCGTAATGGAGAAAACAAAAACCTGAACCCCAAATAAACGCTCTTATCTGGGTTGTTAACAAAGGCTGAACCCCAAATACCGGTCCTTATCTTAGTTAACAAAGCTTTTATCTTACAAGTCAACTAACATCAAAGACTTTTAAGACTCAAGGTTCTCAGCTAGCTAGGTACTGCTACCTCTCCAGTCCACCCGCAATCGCTTCAGTGCTGCTACCACCAAAAGTCCAGCCTACATCTAGAGTTGGAACCTGGCCAATCAAAACCACACATGGAGGGCCCTTCATCCGACCGGTATTTGGATCCTTTACCCGGCAAGGAGGAACAGAATGGGCTGTGCCCGATTCCTCTAAAGGATAAAATAGGTCCTGTCGCCGTGTTGCGTTGTTTTAACCAAAGACGTGTTGGTGGTTCCAAATACAAACTACGCTATAATACACGACTTGCAGCCTGGAGCTACTGCTACCACAAAAGTGAAGCCGCCGAAATATACCAAGCAACACCAAAATAAATCTGATGAGAAAAACCTCTGTGATAAACAGATGTTTGAAACCCTAATTCAAAGCAAGAACACATTTCCCTTGCCAAAAATCCAATTACAATTACATTGTCCAGAACAAATTAAAAGCAACAAATTCCCTCGTAATTAGGACAAAGTAAACCTGTAGGCCAAACATTACGGAAATATGACGCGTAGGAAACAAGCCTGCGGCCGCCCCTTAGTAATGGTCAAGTGAAGGTTCAGCTGCCCGGGTCACGGTCAGGGGTTGCGACCGGTAAGGTCATGGGGTGGGACCAAGTCATGCAGTAGGCCGAAACATACGGTAAAAAACGCACGCGTTTACAGGGCTGTGCGGCCCCCTTAGTTCGGTCAAGTGAAGGGTCAGTTGCCCGGGTCAAGGTCAGGGTTTGCAAACGGGTAAAGGTCAGGGGTTGGGACCGTGTCAAGCAGTAGGCTAAACATTTCCTGTAAAGCAATATGCGGCTTCCCAGTCTTTTGTACCACCTGAGGTTCCTCCGGTCACCCACCTGAGGTTCGCTGAAAGTTTTCGCTGAGTGGCCATACTTGTAAGAAGTGTCGCTGCCGTGGCCCGCGCTAGCACCTAGATAGGTTAACCGGCAACACACATGCCGTGATGGCCCTGCACACGTGAAAAGTTACCAAGACAGGCCACGGCATGTAGGGACATTTCAAAAATGAACTAAGTTCCGAGCGGGCCGCTACCTTGTTCAGCGGAAAGTCGCCCAGAATCTAGTAGCAAACATTGGGTGTGAAAAAATCAGTAGCCCGGGCACGGCATGTAAGAACATTTCAAACATGAAACAAGTCCAGAGCGACATATGCCTCCTTGTTCATAGGAAAGGCGCCCTAGATCTTTGGGTGAAAAGTCACGTAGCCGGGCCACGGCATGTAGAGTCCAGAGCGGAAAGTTAACAGGAACATACATGCCATGGCCCTGCCACGTGAAGTTTGGCCCGGCTAGCACACTAAGCATGCTAAGAGCACACTAGAAACTTAACCGGAACATACTTACATGCCGTGGCCCTGCCACGTGAAGTTTGGCCCGGCTAGCACACTAAGAGCACACTAGAAAGTTAACCGGAACACACTTACATGCTGTGGCCCTGCCACGTGAAGTTTGGCCCGTCTAGCACACTAAGAGCACACTAGAAAGTTAACGGGAACACACTTACATGCCGTGCCCGGCTAGGTAGAAAGTTTCGCTGGATTGAAAAGTTGAAGTTCAATTGGAACCAAACTTGGTTTATGGAGATTACATGCAAACCCTCATTTCCTTATGAGGTCAAAGGTCACATATCAAGCCCAAAGGTCATTTGAGGTCTATAATTCACAGACCTCGGCTCCCGATACATATAATGTTCATATTTTTTCTGATGCAGTCAATACGTAATACTTTTTCTTTTTCTTTCTTGCTCTCTTATCTTCTGGGGCTTCTGATCTAGGAAATATCAACACTTCACAGATGTCGCTGGGGTACACACACACAGATTCTCAAAATACCACACCATACTAAAGTATGGTGTATGGTGTGGGTAGTATTTTGACTGCATGTGTCTTGGCGTTTTTTTGCCAGATGGCAGTGGGAGCTAGTGGGAGGTAGGTATATAACGTATCTGGCGCGGTATGAACGCAACGTAAAGCAATAACAGCACATTTTTGAAGAGCGCCCCCAATTTTTAAAATTTGATATTTTTGCACAGTTATGTTGGTAATTGTCTAGGAAACTATACATGCGAACGAGAATGCTAAAAAATGCGTATTTATCATAAAATAAGCGATTTTCTAATTAGAATTGGGATCTGCAGATTGTACTTAACGGCACAGCTGGAAATGCTAAGTTTATATCCGACCATGATGAAATAGTGCCACCTCAAGAAAATGAATCAACTCTAGCATGTGTTTTCTTGTGTTACACGCCATTTTCGCGTCGTCTGCTGAATTAATGTCGCCTGCGACATTAATTATAAAAAATCGTTCTGTTTACCCATAAGCGCGTGGATTTGGGCTTAATAATTTCAGGTGAGGGCTAATGTATATAAAAGCTTTACAACTATTCAAAAATATCAATTTTGAAAAATATAGAGGGCGCACTAATTTTCATATTGTGCCAGGGTCTCTTTAAAACCAGATTTTGATGCACAACATGTATAATATGACATTGACATCTACTCAACTTATCACATATTGGAACATTATTCTACCATTATGTTTGGCAATTTTGTATCCATTCGGATCTTGGCTGGCGAAATGGGGAAAAGCAAGATTTATAGCCTAATTATGCATCATCAGCCACATTGCTTGATACTTTCTTGATACGATTACACTATTTCAAGTTATTACAACCTCTAATCCGAATCATTTTGGAAGCATAACCTACACATAATTATTTTTATTAAGGGGACATAATGGCATGAAAAAAATTGACATAATGAAAATGACCCTTACTGAAATCACTTCCACGAGTTTGAAAACAATTTAGGATGTTTACATTCTGTAAAAACAGTAAAAACAGGAAGAGTTCCGGGGGATGGCAGTTTGTGGCAATTTCTGGAACAGAAAAGCAAGGTGTTCACATCCCTGACAGTGTATCTAGCATGTTTTGTGACACAATTCAAAAGCATTCAGACCGGGATTCAGGCATTGTACTTTAGGCTGGTAGTAAGATATTGATCTGGCAAGTGAAAGATGGATTAGCCGGGATTAGCACATAACAATAGCAATTGTCTATGAGCTGATGACAACATGCTTTTCAAGTTTGGTAAATGCTGGCAGTAATGTCAGCATCCTTGTTCCGGAAATTGCCACAAACCGCCACTTCCCCCTGGAACTTCCTGTTTTTACTGTTTTTACAGAATGTAAACATCTAAATTGTTTTCAAACTCGTGGAAGTGATTCCAGTAAGGGTCCTTTTCATTATGTCAATTTTTTTCATGCCATTATGTCCCTTTAATAAAAATTATGCGTAGGTTATGCTTCCAAAATGATTCGGATTAGAGGTTGCCATTATGTCCCTTTAAAAATTTATTTTAAAGGGCGAAACAAGCTTTAAACGGCTCATTTCTGTGAGCGACACAAGTTTAAACACTTAATCGGAAAAATGCCCAGAACTTAATTGACACAGAACACAACCGCCTGCCAGCTGCAGCTGCACCGGCTGTTTACTTTGATTTTTCAACGTTTCTGAATTGTATTTTATCTGTTTTTGCACTACATTTCCTAACATCTAAAGCGCTGGCTTGCACCCCAAGGCTTCAAATATAAAGCAAAGTTCAAAGTTCAAAGAAAGATTTGTACTGAATGTAAAGTTTATTATGAACAACTGGTGATTGCCTGGCGTATCATGCATATGGTATAACGAAACCTTTAATATACTTCCAATTAACATTGCAAGTCTATTGCATCACGTCTATGATTGCATGTAGGCCTACGTAACAAATAATAGTACATGAGATATTCTGATTCCTATTCTGTTCATATTTGCAAGTAACAAGGAAACCAGATAATACAGGTGGCGCTGCAGCCACACTAGGTAAGTTTGAGCTAGTTGGTGTCATATGTGACCCCAATGGCGTTTATTTACAATCACTGCCACGGTTTTGTCGCATTGTTGTGCCTTCGGCCATTTTGTGAAGCAACATAGAAACGTATTCAGCCGTGAACTTGGTCGAAGGTCATATTCAACTAGTACCTCGTCTGTGTTTCAAGTTGTATGCATTTCTGATCCTGTTATTCAGTCGCGCGATCGCGGCGCAGCCTTAGTACACAGGTAGAGTCGCTATAACGGTATAGGGTTTGCTGTGTGTATGGGGCAGGGGTTTGCACGTTTGCTACGTGTATGAGTTTGCTAGACAGGTCGGTATGACTTTCCTTACATAAACGAGGACCATTTTAATTGAACTGCAAGGGAAGTTTTAGCTAGAAAGTGACCGAGTAAGTAACTACACCACCATGATTGTTTACAAAATGTCATGAATTTTATTTTTCTCAGCTTTTTCTTCTTTGCAATGAATAATGACATAATTATATTGATATTAGTCTGATATTGTTTATCATAACGTTGGTATGGCATAACATTTAAAATATTGTTTGTGTATCGATAGCAGTCTTTCTCTCAGGCTCACTTTATCTGCCTGGCCTTAAATCTACTCTAATAATAGCTTCTAACCTGCTATAGAAGCTTATAGAAAAAAAGCCATAATCTTGTAACTGCGAATGACTTGTAGCTACTACTTGTTCAGACTATTATTCACTCTGATTATTCACACACTATAGAATGGCCACGATGGTTGGCCTTGGCCATGATCCTACAAACACAAACACACACACACAAACACGCACACACACACACACACACACATTTTTTTTTTTTTTTTTTTTATATATATATATATATATATATATATATATATATATATATATATATATATATATATATATATACAAGTCTTATACAAGCTCATACACACACTATCGAGTGAAAGCTATTGAACTGCGCCATGGGAATTGAGAGTTTATTAGCTCATAGTGATATCAGTTTTCAAAAGCACCCATGGTTGCAAAATGAAGGTATACAACAAAGACAAATACTAAAAGAATTAAAAATTGTGCACCAATTTAGTTCACCACGGACAATAGTTGATTGTTGAGATATCCGCTGACCTAGCAAAATGGTCCACCCGCCAAGGAAGGCACGTTAGTCATTCAGATTATCTCAGACCGCATAGGGTATATGGCTGATTGAGTTACAAAATGGAAATTGAACTTGCACCACTAAATTACTAGAAGTACAATATTTTTAAAAAAATCGCTACGATGATGTGAAAAATACCTACGCCCAAAATACATCGTGGTCCACAGACCGCCAGTGTCGTCTGTGAATGTCGTTTTTGAATCAGGGGGGGCCGGCCAAGATAGCGTCGTTTTTTGCCGTTCCCATAGGTTTAGCGCGAATGCACTAAAACTTGACAAATTTCTAAGCAAAAATCAGGTTTACTATCAATATTTTTCCACTCAAGATCCGTGGAGTTGAAGAATCAACTCCAGTGTACAGTAGTTTTTTTTTTAATTTGTATGAATAACGGTACAAACGGGATCCATTTTGAACGAAGGGCTGGTTTGACCTCATGTTCAATCGGGGCAGGGTCACCTCACCGCTATTTATAGCTACGGACCATGTATACCAGGCCTCCTGTCCAGTTTAGCCTATGCACCACCGTGGAATGATTCGTTGACTCGCATGTAGCAATCCTCTCATGTCCCGGACGGTCTTTAACAAACGATCTGATTATATTTTCAACACAAGGAATACCAACCGACTAAAGCAAGGCAATTTAGATCGGTCGCGACTCGTACGGGAATCCCGCTCGCCACTCACTGATCTATTTATAAACGCGCATAGTGATTTCACTGTTCAGGCTCGTCCAACAATGACTCGTTCGGCAGGTTTTGCGCGATGAATGAACTTGGCCGCCACCGCCGCCCTGTTGGAATGATAGGCCTCATTGACCTTTGAGCTTGAATGTGACCTTTGCACCTCTAAACAAATAATGCTGGTTTCATATATTCAACTTTTGCATTGATGTCAAAGTTGTACAAAATTTTCAGCACCCTCTTAACAACTTGACCTCATATCAACTTTAAACCTGATATGTTACCTTTTGACCTCATGACAAATGAGGGATCCCGTTTTGCACCTATGACTCAATTTGATTGAACACCTCCATTGAAGTATGCGGAATATTACAGGCAAGGTTAAGCCTTTTTCACACAACAACATCATCAACAGACCACATCAACAGACAAATATCACAGACAACATCAAGAGAAAACAACAGTGGAATTGCACTTACTGGTTTTAATTCAAACACTCATCCTGGAATCAATAGTACATGCCTCCGCTGGTCTTAATTAACACTAAACTTTTGGCTTTTTTTTATATTTGTGAACGTCTGACATTTTAGTAGAAAATTTTTGATTTGTTATTGTTGGTTCTATTGTTATGCTTTCAATAAGCAGACACCAAATGCTTAATTAAAATTAAAATCCAAAATTTCAACACTAGAAACTAACACCGACAACTTGACACTTGTTTAACAATGGATCATTTTTTAACTCTGAAAAAAGACCTATTGTAGCTTTAAGCTAACTGCACTACCTATAATTAACTAACCAAACCAAAGTTAATAAGCAACCAAAAAACTAAAGCCTGGATTAGCTCTATACAACTTGTTGGGTCTATTTTTTTATTATTTATTTTCCATTTCTTTTTTCGGTGTATTAAAATTGTCACCAATTTAGTTCACCACGGACAATAGTTGATTGTTGAGATATCCGCTGACCTAGGCAACTGGTCCACCCGCCAAGGAAGCAGGAGTCATTCATATTATCTCAGACTCAGAGGGGTATATGGCTGGATTGAGTTACAAAAATTGGAAAATTAAATCATCTTGCAACAATAAGTGACTAGATTACAATAATTTTTAAAAAAAAAATCTGCTACGATGATGGAAAAATACCTAAGCACAAAAATACATCGTGGTCCACATACCGCCAGTGTCGTCTGGTGAATGTCGTTTTTGAATCAGGGGGGGGCCGCCAAGAGAGCGCGTTTTTTTTACAAGCCGTCCCATGTTTTAGCGCGAATCACGAAAAACTTACAAATATTCTAAAGTCAAAAACTATGTTTATATCAATATTTTTTTCCACTCAAATCGTGGAGTTGGAAGAAATCACTCCAGTGTAAGTAATTTTTTTTTTGATGAATACGGTACAACGGGATCCATTTTGAACGAGGCTGGTTTGGCCTCATGTTTCAACATCGCAGGGTCACCGCTATTATAGCTCGGACCATGTATACCCAGGGCCCGGTACCAGTTTAAGCCTATGCACCACCGTGGAATGATTCGTTGACCTGCATGTAGCAATCCTCTCATGTCCTGTCTTTAAAAAAAGATCGTTGATAGTTTTGCAACACAATTATGCACCACCGACTACAGCAAGGCAATTTAATCGGTCGCGGCTCCGTACTGGGAATTCCCGTCTCGCCACTCACTCTGATCTATTTATAACTCGCACAGTGACTTCACTGTTCAGGCTCGTGCAATGACTCGTTCGGCAGTTTTTGGCGCTATTAATGAAGCTTGGCCTCCACCGCCGTTTGAATGAATGAATGCCTCATATGACCTTTGAAGCTTGATAGTGACCTTTGACCTCTAAACAAATAATGCTGGTTTCATATATTCAACTTTTCTTTCATGAGGTAAAGTTTAACAATTTCAGCCCATCTTACACTTTGACCTACAGATAAACTTCAACCCTGATATGTTACCTTTGACCACATCATGAACCAATGAGGGATCCGTGTTGCACTATGACTCAATTTTTTGATTGAAATCCATTGAAGTATTTTGCGGATATTACAGGCAAAGGTTAAGGGCCTTTTCACAACAGACAACATCATCAACAGACAATCATTACATACAATATCTCAACCGACAACATCAGAGAAAACAACAGTGGAATTGGCACTACTGTGTTAATTCAACCTCTTCTCCTGGAATCATAGTAAATGCTTTCCCGCTGGTTCTTAATTAACACTAAATTTGCTTTTTTATATTTGTACGTCTGACATTTAGAGAAATTTTTGATTTTGTTATTGTTTGCTTCTATTGTTAGTTGCTTTCTAATAACGACATCCACCAAAATGCTTAATTAAAATTAAAATCCAAAATTTCAACACTAGAAACTAACACGCCGACAAACTTGACACTTTTAAACAATGGGCATTTTTTAACTCTGATAAAAACCCTATTGGATGTTAAGCTACTGTATACTAGAATTAACCTACCACACCAGACGTTACTAAGCAACCAAAAACAAAGCCGGATTAGCTATATGTAACAACTGTTTGTTATTGACTATTTTATTATTTATTTTCCATTCCTTTTTTAGGTTATTAAAAGAACGACCATGGGCGTCTCTGAAACTTGGGATTGGTTTTGGCGGAGTCAGACTCTTCCGACCCGTCAGCCCTATAAAAGATGAGTGGACGAAAGATGCTGGTATAGGCAACTCTTGTTTAGATTACGCACTGGTTATATACCATTCCACAGATATCAGTTGTGGTGATCGCTTTAACTTTGATTCTGATAATTGCCTATTGTACGCCCTTTAGAGACAAAACTAAATACTTCAAATTTCCCGGACATGAGTTACGATGGTCCTTTTGATTACCTTAGTAGTTCTTCTTGCCGTTTCATAGTGAATGAATTCTTTCCAGATGTTCCACATTCCGCACCTCCAACCAACTCGACCCCACCTGTACCTGCCACATGCTGTGCTCGTATTGCAGCATTGTAATCAATGTCTGCTATACTTCATGGAAATATGGCAAGCGAAACACATGTTGTGGGTGATAATTTTTATATTGGATGTGCGGATTTGCTACAAACAAACACTCTTGCGATTATTCAGTTTTACTATATATCATGGACGTGGACGCCTTGTTGAAGTTGAAATCTATGGTGGAGGTTGGCAAGGTTGATTTTTTTACATTGGCTTTTATACTAGTGTATGGAGTACTTGCTTTGATAGACATCAACGCTGTTACAATCAGGTAAATTTTGATCTTGAGTAATTTTCTCAGTTAATGTCATCAAATTTGATAGCCACTGAGAATCCGACCGTAATTTATTTCGTGTCAAATAAATTAATGACACCGAATACCACAACGTAATAGAATGGGTGGTCAAAACTCTAAAGCCCAGATGTTATTTCCAGTTGCTGCGAGCGAATTTCTGCTCGTGAGCATGCGTAACACTTGATCTTTGGTCAAAATCCGGTGTTGCGCACGTCAATCGCTCGCTGCGAACTGGAAGTATATCATGGGGCTTAGGGCTTACTTGGTTGCTCGCCGGTTCCGGCTGGTTATTTCCGATTGAAACGGTGTTGCAGGATATATAATCCTCCGGGCTCATAGTCCGGAACAATGGTGAACATAGTGCAATCGATTCAGTTTGACTCTTCACGCAACATTAGTTTCACGCTTATATTCCGTTGTCGTCTAATGCTCCCTGACTATGATCCCTGCCGGACCATATCTCCTTTCACACCGTCTTTCTATTCTAAACATAATACTCGATTCCACGCTATGAACCGCGGGTCAACCAGGTCCAACCAGCGGTTTAGAGTTTTTGACTCAACCCCGCAATGTTTGAATTGATATGTTCATACGGTCAATATTGACAAGTGCGAGCATGTGGAGTAAAGCCGCCGACTCTCCCCTAAAGGTGTGAGTTCGAGCCCCACTGATGCCAATGTGTTTCGCCCTTGAGTAAGAGGCTTTACACCTCAATTTACTCCTCTCTACCCAGATGTAAATGGGTACCGGTTTAAAGAACTGAGTGTCCTACCTATAAAATTATCCGGTAGGACAGCAGGTTTTCAGAGACTGGGCGTCCACGCCCTGCTGCTGTCCTACTACACCCAGTCTCTGCAACCTACTGTCCGTCGGACACTCGCTCTCTATAAGGTACCGTCCGTCGGACACTCGCTCTCTATAACCCGTTGTCCGTGGGACCATCGGTCTTTGTAACATACTGTCTGTAGGACACTCACTCACTGCAACCTGATGTCCTATGGACACTCATTATCTGATATTGGCTGTCCTATACAGACTATTCCTGAAGATATTGATGAAGTTATACTGTATCTGAAACAAATTAATGTGTATGACTAGGACGCTCTATTTTGGGGACACTCAGATTCATTACAGCTATCACGAAATTGAGCGTCCCCAAGTCCTAGGACTCTGTATTACTGTGACATGAAGTCCTATGCCCTTAATATATTTATAAATATATAATATAGAAACACTACCAGACGAAGGCATTTAGTGAATTAAAATGCAGGCCGATTTCGAGCAGTTCTGTGTGGTATAGTGGTAAGACCTTCAAACTACAATGTAAGTATAGCGTAGAATAGCTGTGTGTTGTGTTATTTATGGGTATGATTAAGCACGGGTTCGAATCCCCATCATGGCGCTGATTTCACTTCAATGTTCGTTGACAAATTTAGTGTAATAATTTTGATTTTTCCTGTGTATGTTATATATTTGATTCTTAATTTCTTTATGATTTTCGACTTAATATAATTATTACTTTTAGCATAAGTGACATTATGAAATTACATTGCTTTTAAAACGCTGGCTATCAAATAGCTTTCTTTGACAAGTGACAAATGGCCTTTTGATAATTTGAGAATACTGGAATTCAAAAACATTGTTTCCGAAGCTCATTTTGAGGTTTCTAAAATTCGAAATTAAAATGGCCATCATACAAAATATGAGAACGATCTGGAAGACATATTTTCCTCATGCAATATTCCATTCTTTTTTATGGTTACCATTTTTTACCCCCTGCCTGAAAGCAGAGGGGGATTTTGCGAGTGCGCGCAGTCCGCATTTTTTTAAGTCTCTTTCGAAAAGTGAAAGTCCTATTTAAAGCAGACTTGGGTTAAGGTGCATAGGACTTTCTTCATATTGGGATGATTGTCCTCAACGGTCATAGATCAAGGTTAAAGCTCATGTGAGGTCATGTCGTATGTGTATCTCTGTATGTGTGTGTGTTTGTGTGTGTGTGGCAGTTTCGCCTAGGTTTTCGTTTTCACGCTCCTTCCGAAATTTTAATCCGATTCACCAGAATTGGGGTTAGGTGTCAATAGCGGTTTCTTTATATGTGGATGTGTCAAAGGTCATGGATAAGGTAAAGGTCAATCTGAGGTCACATTCCCAGACTGCCATCTTGCAGGGGGTGACGAAGTTACTTGCAGTATTTTTTAAAAAATGTGGAGTGCAAACACTCACAATTGAGTAAAACGCCGATTGAGCCTGGTATTTTTTTATTAATTCAGACTGCAATTATGTCTCCAAACCTTGTGTTCATACAAAATGCACATTTGAATTATTTGTACAGCAGAGAGTGTTATTTTTTGAATTTTGTAGGTACAAAATTGGCAGTTTTTTTCTACAGTTATATACAATATGCCCTTTAAATATTGTTTTATTGTCGGACCTCTCAGACTTAAACCTAGTGTCCGACGGACAAACAGAACTTATCACACACAGTCCTATGGGATGCTCCATTTTAAAACCAGGAGTCCAAGGACAATGAAACGTGAACTTAGTGTCCGTCGTACTCTCAGACTTTCAACCTGAGTGGCGACGGACAAAAACCACTTATCACACACATCTATGGACGGCTCCATTTTAGAACCAGGAGTCCAGGACAATGAAACGTTGAACTTGTGTCCGTCGGACCCTCCAAACTTAAACATTAGTGTCCGACGGACAAAAACAACTTATCACACACAGTCCCTTTGGGACGCTCTGTTAAAACCAGGATCCTAGGACAATAACCGTTGAACTTGAGTTTCCTTCGGACTCTCAGACTTAAACCTTGATGTCCGCGGACAACACAACCTTATCACACACAGTCCATTGGAGCTCCATTTACAATCAGGAGTCCAAGGACAATGAAACGTTTGAACTTGTGTCCGTCGGACGCTCAGACTTAAACCTGTGTCCGACGGAACAAAACAACTTTATCACACACAGTCCTATGGGACGCTCATTTTAAAACCAGAGTCCTAGGCAATGATACGTTGAACTAGTGTCCGTCGGATTCTCACACTTAAACCTTACTGTCCCGACGGACAAAAACACTTATCACACACAGTCCTATGGGACGCTCCATTTTTAAAACCAGGAGTCCAAGGACAATGAAACGTTGAACTTAGTGTCCGTCGGACTCTCAGATAAACCTGTGTCCGACGGACCAAAAAACTTATCACACACAAACAGTCCTATGGGACGCTCCATTTTTAAAACCAGGAGTCCAAGGACACTGACACGTTGAACTAGAATGTCCGTTGGACTCTCAGACTTCAACCTTAGTGTCCGACGACAAAAACACTTTATCACACACAGTCCTATGGGACGCTCCATTTTTAAAACAGGAGTCCTAGGACTTCCCCCCCAACCCCAATGGACTACAAGTGACGTTGAACTTAGTGTCCGTCAGAACTCTCAACTTAAACCTTATGTGCGCCGGACGGACAAAAACAACTTATCAACATAGTCCTATGGGACGTCCCATTTTAAAACAGGATCCCAAGACAATGAAAACGTTTTGAACTAGTGTCCGTCGGACTCTCAGGACGTTAAACCTTAGCGTCCCACGGACAAAAACAACTTATCACCACATCCAGGGACGCTCCATTTTTAAAACCAGATCCAAGGACCATGAAACCTTGAACTTAGTGTCCGTCGACTCTCAGACTTAAACCTTAGCGTCCCACGGACAAAAACAACTTATCACACCCAGTCCTATGGACGCTCCATTTTAAACCATAGGTCCTAGGACAAATGCCACGTTTTTCTCAGGTTCTGATCACAGGGACTGAAAACCATCCTTAAAAATTATACTTTAATCATACAAACATTCGATCATTCTGCAAATATACGAGGTTTTAATATGCATCTATAAATGTGAATTTTTCCACGGACCGTGGCATTCATATTTTCGCGCAGGGTTCCGTGAATTAAAGTTAAATCATGGGTTAAAGCACGAGGTTTTTAATTCTTACTTTAATCAACCTTAAAATTAAATTTTAGTCGGAATCCTCAGATTCACCAATAATTTCAAATTGATCCTTTTTGATGACTTTTTTAAATGATTTGCTAATCTTGTTCTTGTATCGGCGCTATTATCCAACCCTTATTAGTTTGGAACGGTAAATAACATAAACCTGCGACATAATATCACCAAGTCTTTTTTTTAGTAATCGATGGAAGCAAGTTTTTATTTGTTAATAACAAATGTATTTTTATATTAATGTGTATTGTCTAGTAGGCCTATAAATATTATTAATTATCTCCCAAATCTACTTTTAAAATATAAATCTTTAATGCCTAGCGGGAAATTTTACTATTTTGACATTAGATTATAACAATTCTTATTCAAATTATAATAGGCTTAAAACAGTTCATTTCGAACACCGCATAGGAATTATATTAAGTTAATGCAAAAGAATTTAAGCTTAATAATAAAAAAAAACGTAACAACTTATTTTTACTAGTTAAACAATTAAACATGTATTCTAGAATTCAACTAAGAATCAATGACACAAGGCTTAAATTTTGAATCATTTTTATTGGACAATATCCATTTTCGTAAAGAGGAAACATATTACTGAATGCAGACTGCCTCCGATAGTGTTTTTTTTATCGCATAAGTACATGACTTGGCGAATCAGGCGACCGCGTTGAGGGAAACATCCGGTAATTACGGACACACATTGCAGCGTATCGTGCTTTATACCATGGATATGGCTCGTGATCGTGTACTGGTATGGTGCATTTAACTGCTGTGGTCATACACCGGGTCATGGCCGTTGCTGGCGCGGCGGAGCTTGAACTTAATCACGCTTGAAAGAAGTTGTCAGTTTTTCTAGAATATAGCATTAATATAGCATTGGTGCTTAAGTTTCGTAGCACAGCAAAATATTAGTTTATAAAAGCTTAGTTTCTAGAAAAAGGAGTATTCTTTGGTGTTAAAAGCCTAGCCCAATCAAAAAATTATTTTTTAAAAATCGCCAGTTTTAAGGAAGAGAGTTATTATGAGGCATGAGGCGTTAAATCCTGACATGTAAAAGAGTAATTTGAGAATGCGCTTAAACTAAAATCACACTGCAAAAATCTCAGTTTCACAAAGATAGTATTGTGGGTGTAAGTTCCGAGCACAGCAAATATTAGTTACTAAAAAGCGTCAGTTTTCAAGAAAAGAGATATGGTGTTAAGTTCCTTGCACATCAAATCATTAGTTTAAGAAAAGTTCAGTTTAAAAAATAGTATGATGTGGTGTTAAAATCTAGCACAAGCAAAATCTCATTTTAAAAAGCGCAGTTTCCTGCGGATTAAAATTCGAACACAGGTACACTATTTTTTAAAATGCCTTGAACTTAAAATCATGCTTGAAAAAAAAAAGTCGTCAGTATTAGTTTAGTTTAGGAAAGCTCAGTTTAAATTAAAGAAAGATTATTGTTGGGTGGTGTTAAGAAATCGCTAGCACGGTAAAAATAAAAAAGAGGCTTGTCCGCCCAAGTTTTGCGTCATCATGTCCTGGTTATCGCATGGATTTTGTGTGTCGCAGGATTTAATTTACCGGGGTAAATGATAAACTTCTCGGTCGCACTATATCCCGACCCCCTTTTCCACTAAACCCCTCGGGCTTTGTCAATTTATCTTTGTCCCTTTTGTGGATTTTCTTATTTACAAAACACCATTAAGTCAGTGTGTGTGTGTGTGTGTGTGTGTGTGTGTGTGTGTGGGTGTGGGTGTGTGTGGTTTGTGTTTTACGCGAATACACTGCAAACTGATATTGCATTTATTCCGTAATTTACTTTATAACGTAATAAACTGCAATATTATATTGTATTTTATTCCGTAAAAGAACTCTTTTTTTTATTTACCCCATAATTTTTCCCTCTTCTCAAGCCCTGCATCTTTAAAGGCTATCGGCCTGCGGCGCTAGCGATTATTTACTTAATGATATATCGATTGTGGGTAATTTTGAGTAACCCGCCATTAATTATGCTTTAATATACATACATGTGTATATTGCCTATAACCGGTTGATTTAGTTTTACTTGTTGTTTTTTATATTGAAACATCATCGGACCAAGACAAAATGCTGAATTTTCGTCGGGTTAGACAGAGTAACCAAATATTTAACGGTTAATTTGCTAACGATTCTGCGAATGTTGAATTCTTAAAAAAAAAAAGGAATGGCGTAAGCGCCAATGCGGTTCCCAAAAAATTACCACATCTATACACGGGTAAAAAGAACAGGTAGCTCGCTATAGCCCAAACCGTATGCATTTTAACAGGCGCCATGAGGAATATTTTGAATTTATTTTGTAAATTTTCCCCACGCCTTTTTCCCGAAATAAGGAAAAGAGGCCGTGGCCCAGGAAATTGCGGATTTTAACAAACTTATGGCCCACTATAAACTGCCACAAACTCCTATTGCATGTCGCCTATCGTTTTACACAATTTACATTTTATCTAGTTAGTGACGCGATCTTTGTAAATCATTAAAAGGTTTTTTGATTTGTTCGTTTTTTAAATATCACTGTCAAAACGGGCGGTTAAAATTTTAAGTTTTTACATGTCCCAAACCGTTTAGACTTAACCAATATGCCTACACCATTTTTCATAAAAGAAGTTTAACAACAGAAAAATAAGGAGAGTGATTAATGCCAATTGTAATTTGTTTTTGTATATTGTTTGGTGGGTTGGTAATTAAGATTTATAATATAATCTATATAGAGTATTTCCTTCCTGAATAAAACTTGAAAGGAAATCAGCATCGCCAATAACAAAATTGGTTTAGTCAATTTACGTACATTTAAACTTTGCCATTTTGGTTTTCATTTCAAACGGCATTTATTAACAGGCAATGGAATCTGGATACTATTTGCGTAGCACAATGCCCAAAACAGTGACACACGTTAGTTTTTTTTAGCGATGTTATAGACGTCTGGGTGTTTATGGGCTTGGGTTTTTTTTTACTTTCATCGTGTTGGGTGGACAGAATAGTCTATTTTGTGTTCATGTTTAATATTTTAAAAAATTGTAGTTTGGCGTTGGGAAGGATTTCCAACTATACTCGATTCGAGCTGATATAGGGACAATCTGTACTTTTACGAGTGAGACTTTTGTGAGGGGCGCACAGCATTAAACTTTGCATCACTCCTTGTCCGTGCTTTCTTATAGTGATTCAACATCGTGTCCACCAGAGGAAAGTTTTTGGACTGCGTCTATTAGTTGGGAGAGGAGGCAGAACATATGGCCCATTCACCTGTTTCCTGAACGAACAAAGATTATCTGCTTTATTTGACACATCTTTTGACATAGAGAGTCAAAACTTTTGTCCTTCGTACCAAACTACAAACGCTCAAAATTCAATAGACCAGTTAACAGCATGTTTGTAAACATGTTAGGCCTGGTATTCTTGAAATAGGTCGGCCGACTGTTACACAATGGGCAATTGTATCTGTTAGAGTTTATACTATGGACCATAACGATTGGCAGGCATGGATTTGCAGTCAAACAAAAGAAAGTGACGTCGGGATGTTAACGGGTCTATAACATCACACTCACCTGTTTACATTGAAGACCATTGAAGCAAATGCGATTAGAATGTTTTGGAGTTAGAGACTTGAATGGTTCATTGATTGAGCATTAGAATTGTATTTCTCTGCTAACGGACTGCATGTTTCAAGCTTTTTCATAGTGTGGATTTTTAATTTCCACACATGCACATCCCCTCATTTAATGCTCATACCTCGGGAAAAGTACTAGAGGTGACACGATGGGTTTGAATCTACATTATATGGTGTGCACTACGGTCAATACGATGTGCAGTGGTCAATTACATAGACCGGTCACTGGTATATGTAAAAAAACGGTACGTTTAACATGTGAAATTCTACGTATAAGGCAGGTGGGCATTGCTGCTGAATATGGTAAATGGTTTTTGGCGAGGTCCCAACACAGGTGATAGGGGGCCTCATAATTTACCCTTATACGTTACCAAACTGAAACGACTACTACAATAGTCAATATAGTCATAGACCCATTCATAGGTCCAAACGAGTTCTATATTGAAGCTGGGGTAGGAGAGAAGGAGAAAGCTCTTCCCTGATTGCATTACGCAACGCCGATTATCCAATTATATTCATTGGCAACTCATTGTAAAAGCTGACCAACAAAGGCCGCTTCTCTGCAGGGAGTACTCTTCCGGTTCCCTGATCATCCCGACGAAGCTGGGCAACGCTCAGTTGAACAGATATACCTGTGCGCAGAAGGGTTCTCCCGCATGCGCATGGTTGTTTACATGTGGAGACTAAAATCAAAGAGATTGGAGTCGATACAAGCCGAAATTCTGAGTATTCAGTCCCAAAAAGTCGGAGATAGCATGTTCCTAGTGAGTTACTATTTTAGTTTTTGAAACTTGGATGTTTTGAAACGACAAACGCGCCGTATGTCTTAAAGTATGATATTTAGAGACGAATCTCACTTAATTGGAGGAAAAATGGCAGTATCTAAACAATGAAACCAACCTTGACACGTGCGCCGGAGTTGCCCGTTTTTCTCACTTTGTCCCGAAGTTGGGTCTATTTCCACAGAATTGTAATGTTTAGTTAAGCAAGATAATGGTACAAAATTGTTCATTTTGTTAGAAAGCACATCAATTGGCAGAGAGGTATAGATTTTTATTGGAAACAATTGATATGGAAACCACCTGCACAGGTCAAGTTAAATGTCACCTAGAGTTCACAAAAAGTCAATTGAGGTCAACTACATTAAACTGCAGAATAAGGTTGCATCACTCTAACACATCATAAATATTCTCATCACTCATGGATCATTTTGACATAACAATTTCGACTTTAATCAAAGACGGGCTTCTTCATTTAAAGGGACACAGATTTTATGAGGCATACAAATTGTATAAACTTGCGCTTTGTTGTAGAATATCAACCGAGGACTTCGTATGTGTTATTGAACAAGAAAAGACACAAACATCTAAAGTTTTTGAACTCCCTGTGTCCTGATGGCCCCATAAACAAGCATACCCGGATATCTTCTGCCATGCACAACAAATACAAAAGCATATTATGACATGAAGATGGCTTTTAAACGCTTATTGTCCCTCCCGGTTTGAATTTAATATATTTGGTAAAATGTTTAAAAAATGGGAGGAGGCATATTTTGGTTGGAAATTCCTCTTATCTCTGTAAGCTTAATACATTAACATAACCATGACACATTTCTTGAGAAGATACAAGGACATAGCCACGGGGGAGACATTTCGGTGAATTTGTTTGGAAATCTACAAGTCATATCACATTTTACTCCCAAAGCCCCAAAATGGAACACTCGGATTTATATATATTTAATACTTTGACACTGTCACATTGTAAAGGAAAATCATTATAGTGATTTGTCATTAGTAATTGTGGCATGAAAGATAATTTTGGTCATGAGGGGGTACAGGTCCCAATAGCCCGGTAGAACACAACACCCAGCGGTATTCATTTAATGAATCTTGTATTTTAATATGAGCAGAAGCCCTCAATTGAGTACAATGGTCCCATAGAATTAGAAGAAGAAGGAGAAGATATTCTATTAAAACCCTTGACCATAATCGCCGCGCTCGTAAAACAATATCGTAAATGCGGAATGCATTGCATCGATTACCTTACAATACGTGTTAAATATGGCGGATGGGACTTCCATTTTAACAATAAACGTTGTACACGGATCGTGTGCTTAAAGAGACACTGGCACATTTGAAAAATAGTGCGCCCTCAAGATTTTTCAAAACGATTTTTTGCATGTTGTAAGGCTTTTAATTAAATATCAAAGAGCCCTCACCCGAAAGATTAAGACCAAATCAGCTGCCTTATGGGTAAACAGAACGATTTTATAATTTAGCGTCGCGGCGACGTTATTCAGCACACGAACGAAAACTGGACGTTTAAAAAACCAAGAACACCTCCACGCCGTATGCATGTTTCCTTCCCCACGCGCTATGCACAGTGTTTGATTCGGTCCTAACTTTTGTGTTTTAATTCATTGAGTCCGAGTGCTTTGTCTTTCTCCTTCTCTGATACGATTGACCATGCACGCTCTCCCAACCGTCCTCAGTAAAACCCTTTGGTGTTGTCTGGTGCTCCACTTGCTTGGTTTGTATCCTACCCAGATGCAAACAGTGAGCAGTCCACGTCACTAATTGATGGAATTTATCCGATGAAATTGAACTTGATTGTGGGACACCCCAGGCCGCCAATCGTGGGACCCCCTCCAGTTTTACCACTTATGTTAACAAATTGGAAATATTATTCGCCAGCACAATTTACTATTTCATATTTCATATTTATGCCGATGATAGCACCCAAATATACTGTACCTATGACCGCTAAAAAACGAGGTGAAAACACTCTGTTGCTGTTCAACCGTCTTCAAGACTGTATCATGACAGAAGCAACTGGATGAAATTAAACAAGCTTAAACTCAATGGACAAAATGAATTCATTTTGTTGTTTGGTTCGGGCACATAATATCAAATTGCACTCATCTGATTACCTTACTGTTGGACAATTCTCGTGTCATGCCATCCCATTATCCTTTGTATCTCGGCGTTCCATGGATCAACTTTATTATGAATAACCATGGTAATCTCTCTCTCGCTCTCCATACCGTGCTGAGTTACACTGGCCTCCTGTTAAAGAACGTAATAATTTTCAAACTGCTTACCATCATCTATCAGTGGTGTTACATGATTAGCTCCACCTATTTAAAATGGATATCTTAATTGTACTCATCTTTTAATACCATTCTGCGTTTACTTCGTCCTCTCTTGATTATTACTAGACTCCACACATTCCAATACAAACGCTGTCTTCGGGGACAGTCTTTTCATGTTTGCTGGGCTGGCCCCCGATGTGAATATGCTCCCACAGCATATTCGTGAAGGTGTCTACTCTCACCATTTTTCAAAAAACTCCTCAAATAATGCCATTTCTTTCCCTCATTATAACATTTATTGCATATTATTATGGCAGTTATGCTTACTTTGGGTTTGTATCGTAAGTTGTAGTGTAAGGCCATTTTAATGCGCTTGAAATTCCATAATAAGGCGCAATATAAATATGTAGGTATGTAATGTATGATTCAAAAATATTCATGTAATATAACACATTTGTTGATTAAAAAGTATTTTATGGAAAACGTAAAAGTTGGCCTAAAATTACCTAGATGTCTTAGATCCCAATCAAGTCCCGATCTGTTTTTGGGGTGTTATTTTTATGTGTTAATAAATCTCTGTTCTTCCCAAGTTGCCTAGACTCATCAGATTGAGAGCAAATGAAGAAATTTTCATATTTTGTGAAAATGTGCCAGGCCGCTTTAAAACATGTATTTTCTCGAAGTGAAAATCGGATATCGCCAAGGGTCTCATTTATTTCACACCAAGATGTGGCCAACTTCGGGACAAAATTTCGGGACACTGTGAAGTGTGGTGCCATTGTTTAGATATACTGCTTTTTCTTTTCCCACTTCAACTTAGATTTTGTCTCCAAAGTATACTTTAAGAAATACGGCGCTACACAACATTCAATTTTTTTAAGCAGAAAGGTACGAGTTAAAACTAGAATCATTGTAATCATCTTAGGAAACGTCATGCTATCCTTCGCTTTCGAATAAATGACCACAAATAACCGAACTGATCTTGTTTTACCTTGAAGATGATTGACGGTGACGTGGTTTCATGTCTAAAAATAATCAAGACTCAGTATTTAATTGTAGCACATTTATTGCATTTCATCATGCTTTTATAAAAAATGCCAATTATTACAATATATGTCGCTATCTGCTTTACTATGTAACAATCGAGGCAATGTTTGATGCACATGCTGTCAGCATCAATTCGATCTCTCGTGTTGTATTGTTCCAATACAATAGTTTTAACGACCTGTTTTACGAGGGCGGCGATGATCATCGGTCACAGGGATTGGGAAGAGCTTTCTCCTTACCTCTCTACCTCCATGGTTGACGGCACGTTTGTGTGGATAAAAATTGGAAATGACATCTTTGCCTACCACAGCAAAAACGCAAAACACAACTTTGTAATTTACGTCGCCTATATTAAATTTCTTAATAGTGTGAAGAATTGGGGGAATTACTTTGTCAGTGTATATTTTAGGACCAGTGTAGAAAGACCATACAGTATACACATCCCGTGTTACAGTTGCTACAAATTCTTTCAATATGGTTCCACGAGGAGACGTCATTAAAGTGAAGATGTAGGATACTTTAATGCCTAACCAGAGTTTGTAAATAACAGTGCAGTAGATGTGAATATTTATAAATCGATTGTATAAAATTGTACAAAGTTCCAATTAGAAAAGTACACTAAACAGCTAAACAAAATTAAGAAAGTTTTGTACTTGGCCATTTACCTTTTCAAAGTCACTTTTCTATTGTAGGGCAAGCGAGCGATTTCCTGGAGAGATTACAAATGCTTCTTCCTATTTTACTAATGGACTGCTATCAGCGCGATCGAGTATACCAAAAACGAATTCCCTTGGTGTAATACGGTAAACGAATAGTTTTGCTTCGCCAAATATTGATTAGAGCTGGTCAGAGTATTTTGTGCTGATCACCACCTATTTGTTGGGCGTGGAGTTTTAATTCGGTTGAGTGGCAATAAATGAGTAGACCCAATTACGTATTTCTAAGGACTCAAGTGTGTGCAGACAGGTGACTCTCGTAAAATGTTAGGTTGTAAATCCTTTTATCGTACCGTATCATGACCCTTCTTCCTGAAAGGCTTAGCATCTACAGTGTGTAGCCTGCCTTTCAGCAACGATAAAACAGGGGTTAGGTCACGTTACGAAAAGCTATCGTTTGCGCCATAAGGACCGTATATCGTGACAAACTGGACGTCGTTCCTTAGTGTCCGACGGAGGAAGAAGAAAAACAACGATTACAGTCCTATGGGACGCTTCGATTTAAAACAGGAGTCCTAGGACAATGAAACGTTGAACCTAGTGTCCGTCGGACTCTCAGACTAAACCCTTAGTGTCCGACGGATAAAACACTATCACACAAGTCCTTGGGACGCTCCATTTTAAAACCAGGAGTCCCAGGACAATGAAATATAATACTCGGCCCCATCCGTTCGACTCTCAGATTTTTAAATTAAATGTCCGACGGACAAAACACAAATAATAACACACAGTCCTATGGGAGTTCTAATTTAAAACCAGGGGTCCTATGGCAATGATACATTAAAACCTTGTATTCCGTCGGGGGACTACTAGATTACCGTAGTGTACCGGCGGACTAACAAACTGACTTACAAACAACCATCCTATGGGACGCTCCATTTTAAAACCAGGGGTCCTAGGACAATGAAACCACAGAACTTAGTATCCGCCAGACTCTCAGTTTAAACCTAGCGTCGACCGGACACTAAAACGATCGGACGCTCTAAAAGGTAAACATTTTGGCAACACGTTTACACAAATTGGTTTGTTTCCTTTCCTGGATTAAGGGCCCATATAAATTGTAATTAGGTTTTATTACGTGTTATTATGCCAACAGTGCTGGCAAGAGGGGGGTCCTTCTTAAGATAATAAAGATGGATACATTTGTGATAGGCCCATTGCTCTAAATTGTTAGCCAAAATAATTATTGTACTTAGTCATGTTTATATCGAGGAACCAATGTTCTATTGTTTGAAATCCTGGGTTGAAATCATGTGTTGCAAATCTGCGATTTCTGCTTCGAATCGCAAACTTGCAAGGATTTAGCACCTTTGTTGTGCTTGTGGTGTGCGCGCACTTGCAGCGTCCGGAGGGATGCGTCCGGTCCGGTGGGATGCTGCTTGAGATGATGCCTACGTCTGAGATGGCCGGACTGTTGCAGGTTCTGATGCGAGTCTGTGAGGTACGCAGGTATTTCACATACTCGCAGGAACCTGGGCATTATCTTGTTTGGATGTCTGATTGAAATGAAGCCAACGTCTGGGATGGCCGGACTGTTCCAGGTTATGATGCGAGTCTGCGAGTATTTCACATACTCGCATTAACCTGGACTTTATCTTGTTGGATGTCATTGTTATTTGGTTCCTCCATCTGTACGAATGCTTGCTTGGATTAAATTATCCTACGCACAACTGATGCGTCAATGCCAGTTTGGTGTCCTCTCCATTCTTTTCGTCTGGAGCTAAATGCACAATGTATCTCCGATTTTACCTCCGAGTCCCGTTTGTACCGTAAAGCATCAAAATCGCGATCAAGAAAGATCACGTTAGGAGCACAGAGGCTTATCACTGTACTGTGCCAGGTTTTTTGTTTTTGTTTGTTTGTTTCTGAAAAAGTAAACAAGCTGGAGATCCACTATACTTCTCTTCCAATTCCAATAACGACAATCCATTGCACCTCCATCGCATATTCCCATTTTAACTTTCTTACAAGTGAAACTAAAGTACTTTAGTTAGAAATAATTATTATACATGATTGCTTAATTTGCCCGATATAGACTGTGTAGGAGCTGAACTATTGAACAAATAATTGTTCATAATTGTTGTAAAACCCGGCATGTAAAACTATACAGAGGGAGTCAATAAAAATCCTATATTCAGGAAAGATTTTTTTCTTTAAAGGTTAAACGTTATTTTTACATGATTGCTTTGAGTGTTTGCAGAAATAAACAAGCTATCAGAAGATTTTTATTTGGTGTCTTTTGGACGTTGTGTTCAGAAAATATATGCCAAAATGCAGAGATACAGACACCGATGTATACCATACCTCATTATATATAGCAAGTACAATTTACAACATGCACTTTCAGGTGTATTGATTTCTTCTTGACAATATTCAGTTTGATAAAACGGTCTATTGTGTACATAATATAAGATAAAATATCTTCAACAAATGAATCACTCATATCAAATCTCAGTTCATGGAATATAATGAAATTGCATCAAGATTTTTTGTTTTAACAGGAACCCCTCTAAGGTAATTGATTATATTGTACAATACAGTACCCTCGGCTCTCAGAAATTGTCGAGAACAAGCGAACTTCTCGGTAAATAAATTAAAATCTAAAACTTAAAATTTAATTGCACTGTTTTTCAGCTGAATGCAAACATTTTATGTTTTCACTTTGACTCCCAAGTTTCCTTGTAACTTAAAAGCACGAAATATTGCTGATCCAAGTAAACTGTGGTCTTGCACAAGCATCTTGACTTTCCATATTTGGACCATTGAAAACTATTTTACTTAGCATTTTCTTTTGTAATCCCTCTCGGACATTAATTTAATAATCCTGTCATTAATTATGCTCCATCTTCTATTGTTTGACAATAATTTGTTGTTTAATATTTTTCCCAAAAGCACCGCTGAAGATTTACGTTGTGTGGCTCAATGCCAAACAGGATTTCTCTAAAGTCCAATGACACCAAATAAACGTGTTCTGAAAGCCTGTTTATCCTTCTTCTTTATAACAAATATTTTTAAAAAAAAAAAATCTTGCTATTTAATTATTTTTTTTTATTCTGATGTATAGGGTTTTTTACTCACATGTAGAATTCTTGATCCAATACCATTAACGTTTGGAACTCAATTGTGTTTTTTCTCTCTGTGAAATGACTAACTATGTTAAAATAAAAAAAGAATCAACAATTAATACAAAATTATGTAATATTTTACTTAATTTGGTAAGATCTACTTCTATCTAGGACTATCTAATCTATCTAATTTTACTTACTTTAGGTAACGACTTAACCGTATTATTTTGGAGTTCTATTTTACATATTTTTTGTATTTTTTGTATATTTTTTTGTACGTTTCTTAGAAAACAATGTAGAGGTCGCTGTTTATACCAGAAAATGGAATCACCTTTGAACTGTTTTATTGTTATATTTTTTGTTATTGAATTGTTGGGAACTATTTTGGGACAAAATGACTTCCGCAGAACAACTGGGAACGCGCGTTTTGGTTCAAACTTTACATTTTCAACTATTACAACATTTCATCAGTTTGTATCTTTCACACGGAGAGCCGGCGCACATAAGCTCTGAAAAATATGGAACGCGTTGTTCTGAATTTTAGAATATAAGTCAAACTAGAAATAGCTTTAAGTATGGTTCAATTTATAATTTTATCATATATATATAGGTTTCCATTGTTGCCGAAATTATTATCATGTTAAAGGCCTCTCGGATATGAATGTGAAAAACATGTTATTCGTTAGCCATTCGCTACTTTAATCCGAGTTTACTCTGGTGCTCCACTGGCTCCCCGTAATTGATACAAACGTCCAGTCAGTCATAGAAATACTAGGGACATCCTATAAACATCAAGCCAGACAATTCATGACAGAATTCACCGAGGCGTATAAACAGAAAAGGTCGTTACTACTAGCTATTAAATATGGTTGTGGCCTATCTCTTCTGGTTTGATGTTCAGATGACATTATTTATTCCTTTTACTTAATTTGCTATTATTTCATGTATTTTTTTTTAATGCATAAACTTGTGCCTTTCTTTGTTTTAATCAAGATCGTGGAGGGAAGGGTCCATAAACCATAATAATATATACTCATTAGTTAATACATAAATTACATGTATTTCCTTTAATGACGTGTTTTTGTGTGTGCGGGGCATTGCGTGTGTGTTTGTGTGTTAAATCATCATTCAATGACTGATTTTTCCATCATATTTTGGTTACTTGCAGGAAGGGCCAGTAAACTAGGCAAACAACCGTCCCTTTGGAGAGTATACATCAAACTTCACGGTGCTCGGATGTTAGCGTCCCTTTCTTCGTGAAAGTCTTTCGGATCTTTTTAGCTACGTGGGGCCTTTGGCGCTTGAATCCGATTGTAGCATATGTGCCTGAAATTGTGTAATGTCAGAAAAGAGGTTGGGGTCTTGTAGGTGGGGGGGGGGGGGGCGGATTTATGTTTTAACTCCAAAATTATTCCTACAAAAGCTTTAACTCCATCAAACTGAGATTTTGATATCAGAAGAAAGTCATATTTTTCTCATTACCTCAAGTGAAATTTTAGGCTCAAGAAAGTTTTTTTATGAACAAAACTCTCCAATGTAGACTATGCCATAGTCGATTTTGGCATTTTTTAAAATTTATTTTTGTGTGCTGCCCATCTTTTTAACCCCATTATCATCATTATCTATTATTATTATTGTCATTTTCTTCTATTTTCTAATACGTGACGCAATTCAAGCCGTAACTAAGCTTAATTAGTCTATATCCTTATGACATGGCATTATACCACAAAAGGATACGGCTCAGACCTCATGTAAAGGGCACTGTTTACACATACCGGCTTTTATGCGAGATATTATCATATCAATAATGGTCTCCCTTTATAATCCCGCTAAGGTTTGTGACCGCGAAAGTTCAATGACCACTCCCTCGGAAAAAAAATCCCGCCCGTATGGTGAAGTGAAAATTACGGGAGTAGTTATCGCGGCCCTCAATTGACCTGCATGATAATTGAAATCTCACCAGCGGTGGCGGCCAAGCCTTAAACAAAAAACATTCATCTATAAGCAACTCACCAAAAATGTCAGAAGAAATTACGCAATACGAGTGCAAACACACACAATTTGGGTGCTTGATGTGGGTCGGTCATGGATATTCCCGTGACCCACATACAACTTCGTCCTCGTTCGTTTATTCATACAAAAAAAAATCAGATAACTTTCTTTCATTGGAGTTGATTCTCAACTCCAACGGTTTTGGAATAAGAAACATATTCCTTGACAACATTAAAAAAAATCAGAATTTTTCGTCAGATTTCGCTTTTCCGGTTAAACCAATGGCGACGTTGAAATTGGGAGTTCTTGGCCGCCCTCCCCGTTCTCAACGGTTAGTAGTTATGCGCCCTCTCCCTCATCTATTTTTTTTTCATTTCTCTTTGCGATAGGCCTACTGTAGAAAAGCCTACTGGGGAAGTTAAGTAAAAAAAAACACACACACACACTTGAAAAAGTAAGTAAAAAAAACAAAACCAACAATTGGACTACAGAGTAGTCTCTCCAAATGTGTTATACCAAATCGCACACTGTCGTATGGGCTAATATAGTACACATTTTTGTTTTCTACTCTCGAATGGTGGGACCGATAATTCAAAATGTGTAATCAGGACAGAGTTTTTGGTTGTGTACTTTCAAGTGAGGGGAGAAAATATCATCTGAAAAATCGGACAATAATCGGGTCACCTACCTTTAATTATTGTTTACATGATCAAAAGAAAATGTAAACTGATTCTGTGTTTGAAAGTTCATATTGACTTTCAGACTTTTTGGCTTTGAACCTCCCTCACTCTAAATTTCAGGATTTAAAAGTGAACCTTAAGCTTGTAGCTAGTGACCATCAATGTTAGGAATTTAAAATTTTTATTCTCTATGGCATTAACATTAAATCATATTGATTTGAATTCAATCTATATAATATGTTGAATCTAAAAAGGCAAATGGGATTTAATTTTAAGTCTATTTTGATTGATCACTGACTACATGTTTAAAAGGATTTTCTTAAATCCCTGAAATTTAGATTGTCGGCCCAATACAGCAATGTGTATTTTGTTTGGAATTAAAAAAAAAAAAAAAAAAAAAAAAACAATTTCGCACCATTTTTAAAACATCTATTGAATTTCCCCCCATTTTGTGACCTTTTTACACTTCTGACGCTTTTACTGTTGACCCTCTGTGAAACTGCGCCTTTTTCTCACTGTTATCCGTTGGTAGATTTCTTGATTTTGTAGTATGTTATTGCAAATGTAAAAATAATACCAAATTCTGTTTAAAACCTTTAGTTGGAATTATTTTGAGGCTGTGCCGCTTGCTTATAAATGCACCCGTCCATTGTAGGCTAGCGGGCAGATCTCATAGCGTTTATAAGGAGGATGCACCCCTGGGAAGTACATAATTTTTTTTCCTAAATAAACTCTCTAAAATTATAAAAATCAGTTCTCGCATGTTCTCACGTCTAGTATGTGCACATTTTCTCGAAAATGAATTAAATGTCATCTCCCTTTTTTCTGTAAATATCAGTGACTTACGAATATACACTACATTCCATTGACTTCAGCAATAATGGCGCTATTGATAAGTAAATGTAAACGCATGTTAATTGCACGTCTAGTATGTGCACATTTTCTCGAAAATGAATTAAATGTCATCTCCCTTTTTTCTGTAAATATCAGTGACTTACGAATATACACTACATTCCATTGACTTCAGCAATAATGGCGCTATTGATAAGTAAATGCAATCGGTATGCAGAGGACAATCACTTCAGATTCTTTTTCGTGTGGAACTGCAGAGCCATTGTTATTACAGCTGAAGAGTTCAGGTGTTCTAACACCGTTATGCATAGGACAACGGACTTCAGATTCGCTAGAACCGCAGAGCCATTGTATTGTCCATGACGGTTGCAGCCTGATCACCGTCCCGATTTAGATTGAGCTATAGCCTCGCTCACGAATAAAAAAAAACTCGAGCTTCTTCTGTGAGTCAATAACTTTGACCGTATATTTCATCATTTATTCAAAAAGAAAACGAAGATGGACAAAAATCATGGACAAATGTTTCTTTGCAAGCTGTGACCTAACAACATTGGGGCAGATCAAAAAACCCATATTACTTAATCACGTTAATGCAGGACCTCTTTTCTATTCAATTTAAGTTTGTTCGACACTGGTTTTACCGGCATTTCACATGATTTTCGATTTCTGCTAATAAGGCGGTAAATTTAATAGAAATGGGGTACGCGGCAATTAACGGGCTTGGTTCTGCCAAAAGATTTAGGTCACAGTTTGCCAAAACCCTTTACCACCCCATGAGTTTTGTTCCCCCTTCGTTTCCCTTTCGAATAAATGGTGAAACATAGGGTCAAAGTTAATTGAACACAACAGTAAAAAAACCTCTAACCTAACTTTATTTATTCGTGAACAGGAACAGGAAAATTTGTGTCCACATCATGAAAAATAGTTTTTATCTAATTCGGTTGTGTTATAGCACCTGGAATCTCTTCAGGTGCATGGATAATAACAATGGCTCTGCAGTTCCAGATGAAAAGGGAATCTTAAGTGTTTAGTCCTCTGCATACCAGGCGGATTTACTTATCAATAGCCCCATTATTTGCTGGAATCAATGAATCATGATGTACATCAGTTGGTCACTGTTATGCAGGCCAAAAAATGAGATGACATTTTCATTTCTCTAGAGAATGTGCACATACTAGAAATGAGAACACGGTAGAAAATGATTGCTATAATTTAAAAAATTATTTGGAAGAAATATGTACTTACCAGGGGTGCGCCACCTCAGTCATTATACGAGATCTTTTTCGCTTCGGCCTCATGGGCCTATGGAGCTGAGTGTTGATCAGTTCTGAGTATAAATCAGGCCCATCATTTGATCAGTGGATGCAATCGAGGATAGCGCAATTTATTTTCGGTGTGCATTATTCTTTTAGACCTTGCCATTAGAAAATATGTAATGTCAGTTCCTTACAATGCATTGTAAATATGCCCTGAAGAAATATCAACGCCAAATACACATGCGGGTTCAACTATTTGAAATTTCGAAAACGAAGGAAAAAAGTGCTTGAATCTACGCGGTTGTAACGTTTCACATGAAATTAATGATCAGCAATGGGCTTGAATAGATAATTAGGGAACTTGGTAGCAACCTAAACCAAATATGACTCGGGAATTCCCATGACTTTAATGACCCATGAAAAAAAATCCCTCCAAAGAATATCACTTAGTTGGCTGTTTTCCCTTTCGTTCCCGTTGGTCACCCACAAACACCTAAAAGATGACATGATGATAAAAAGCCATAGGAATTCCCACACTGATTGGTCAAAAAAAGCTTGGAAATTCCCATAGTTCATCTAATGATTTCTCTGGGCTTGTGTATTACAATGATCACTTCTGACCTTAGACGCCTGCGACTATCATTTATCCCCTTAATTTCAATCTCTTTTCTGCCAGGACCCTTACCAGGGTTTGTTTAATCACAGATCTCTCAAGAACGGGCTTTTTCTTATCGGAGGACATTTGTGGCAATTGTCAGTTAAACACAATGTTATCAGACGATTTGAATACTGGGCGATCAATGAGGGAATTCAGTCCGGTCTGCAATACAGGTAAGGATCAAATATTCTTTTATTCATTTCTCTCCTTCTCTCTCTTCCCTCTCTCTCTCTCTCCTTCCCTCCTCTCTCTCTCCCACCTCTCTCTCACGCTCGCTACATTGTTTGTATTCCACAAATCTTCCATCCCCCGGCGTAAATAATGACCCCTCTCTTACCTTAAGGTCCCAAGGAAATGTAAATAAATTGATGGGTTTGTGTCAAGTTACAAGGAGGGACAGAAAGCACTCAATATTGGGGTTGTGATGACATCATTTGCGGTATAATGTTTTCAGAGAGTAATAGAAAAATTCCAGGTGAATGAGTGGGAATCTATTCATGAAACTGACTGAATAATCAATTTCCACTAATGATGTCATGGCAGTGTAGTCTTTTTGTGGCCTGTTTATTGGCATGGAATGTCCCATAAAGATTGGAGTAGGTTATCATCTTCATTTCCTGGGACCTTAAAAAGTTGTCTTGTTATCTCTGTGTAGAACAAGGATTATGGTACAGTATTGAGGAAAAGGCGTCTAGAGGATGCTAGTGGCAACCAGGAATTTATCTGTACAAAATCAGTTCTTCTGTACCATTAGACCATTACCTTGTTGGAAAATCTAGGTTTTTATCTGTAACAGCCACGGTGTACGAGAATAAGCATTTTTTTTTATCTTTTTTTTTTTTTCTTTGTGACTTTTCTACCTATGCTACAAGTGGCGGAATTATGACAATGGGCGAAATCACCAAACCACATGTCAACGGATGCATAACAACATTTTACATGTTCCAGTGGATCAACACCCTTTTAAGCACACCTATCAAGTGAGGGCATTTTGATATTCTTTTTGCCATCAAGTAGAAAATATTTATATTAGAAATGAAATTAGTTCAGATACACTTAAAAACATGTCATCATTGTACGGGTATTTTTAACTCTAAACTCTCGTGTCCGAAAGGACAGTAAGTGACTAAAACATCCGATATTGGCCTTATTAGAATTGCTTTTTTAATCTTCACTTGCAGGGTATGTTAGGATACCATTACTTGTTTCAAACACATGCAGAAAATCGGATTTTGATAATTTTTTTCATTTTCGATTAAGCAAATCACTGATAGTTGCTTTCAAGCAAATTTTGAGGCGATCTAAACTCGTATCATCTATTTTTGTATAAATGATGAAAACAACCTAAATGAGTCGATGTTGCATGAGAATTAGCAAATTCCGAGGCAACCTAAATTGGGTATTGATGTAAGCCCTTACTTTTGTAGTAAATTGATGAATGGGCACAACCTAAATGGTTAAGGCAAACAAAAGATGTTATAAATCTCAGCCAATATGAGGCAACCTAAAACTTATTATACAGGTTATGAAAACAACCTGAAGGGTTTATATATCCTAGAGACTATAGCCAATTTGATGCGACATAAACTCGATTGATATATGGTAGTATTTAATTGATGAATACAACCTTAATGTTTTGAAGATACCCAAAGATGTTGTATTCTCAGCCAATATGAGACAACCTAAAGATGTTATTAATATTCGTCTGTTAGGAGATGAAAAACTTAAAAGATATTGCATATAGCCAAGATACCCTAAGCCAATCAAAGTCACATTAATGATTGTTGATTATGGTCATATGTTTAATGATGCCACTGAACAATTAAAGTGATCAAAAGAGATGTTTTATCGTAGCCAATATAGGGCAACATAAAATAATTACGACCAGTATGTTAAAATGATGAAAACAGCCCTAAACGATTTGACTTGTAACAAGACAATTAGACAATTCGAAGCGACCTAAAAGGCTTATTGATGTATTTTATTTTAAATTATTATAAAACTAAATGATTGAAGGTAAAACAAAATCTAAACTTCTCGTGTCTTCTACCCTAGGTTAATCTGAACTTTATTGTGCTGATCTCCAAATGGGATATGCAGCATTGGTTGGTGCCAGTGTTTTATTTAGTGATACCTGTGCAAATGTCGTTGGAAGCGAATGTCAATTTAGAAGAGAAAAACATTGGTAATATACGGTCGATAGAAGTATCTCTAATAGTTAATGTGTGGCAACAATGGTCAGAGTCAATGCAGTACTAATACAAGATTTGACTTTCAGTTCTTTTTCTGTCAGAACTTTTTATCCTTGTTCTATTTCATGTACTTTTTTGTTCATTCTTCAGGAATATTCGGACAAACGTCTGAAAGATTCAAACGAGGTTCTGCAAGGCAGTAAATTGCTGAACCTGCTACGGGATTAGGAAGATCTTTCGGTAAATCCATTGAAACAAGTTCGAAACCTGGAATTTGATGATATTAAAATCCAAACTTTATGGAGTTACAGAGTGGAAAACATTATTTTGTGCAAGTCTCTATGTATTGTAATTTTAAGGTGTTGCATATTGAACAAGATAGACAATGTACATGTAACTCTTCTATTCGTGTATCATTATTTGAAACCGGAATTCCATTGGATTTCTTTAGTCATCGGATATCAGTCTGTGAAGGGTCTGCGTATATTCGTTTTAGGATGGGACTCTGACTATCTCTATGTCCCGCGTTTGGCTGTCTCGTCTTTTTTTTTCTTGTCTATGGCTTCCTGTTTTGTTTCTCGTTTCGTCTCGTCTCTTTCACTTTGCACAAATGTGTAGACCGGCGGTGTCGAACATGTTAACCATTGACTCCGCTACGCTTGTGGTAACCCAGTGTAAAGTGTAAGTTTCACCACTTCAGTAGGATAGCCAGTAGGAATTTGGGTTATAAAATATGCCTCACAGAGAAATACTAGGTCACTTTACACGATTTTATCATAAATCTTTAATTGTCTCCGCTCATCATCTTACAGGCATGGATTTAAATCACATTATGGTTATGTCTTGTCTTTTACATAACAATTTCTTGTTTTGACATGAGGTTTTCTGACAGAGGCCACGCCATTATGGTTACACTGAATTGTAGTGTAGAAATGCTATTTTTAGTTGTTCTAGAACAGCTATTTTTATAACTATTTACAGTATACAAATACTACAAGGGGAAATAGAGCACAATATTTTCCGAGGTTACTTGCTACGGGCCTATCACCTGAACCCGAACTTTAAGTGATAGGCTGGCGTTCGCCCTCTCTTGTGTTATATTAAGTATGTGGGGTAGAACAACGCGCGGCAACGAAAGTACCAGGTCGATCAAGGAGATTAAAATAGGAGAGACACTTGTGGACGAACAGTGGTCCATGGGCCTTGGATTACAGGGGGAGCTATAACGACTAGGGTTAGATTAAAGGGGGAGAAACAGCACTGAAAAGTCCAGTCAAAACTCGGGGATAGGCGATATCTTGTTGACTATTGGACTAAAACGTAAAATTGGTGTTATGTGAGCTGTGAATTTCTGCATGGCTATAATATAGACTATACAGTTAATTAAGTTCTTTTTACAAAAACAAATGTAGGGACCTAAACGATTTCAAGGATTTCAATTGAAGGGACCCGAATGGTAGACTGCAGGTGCTGTAGCACAATATATAACCTTGATTCATGAAAAATAGATTAAATAAACTTAAAGAACAGTTTAAAGGAGCTAAATTTTGATTTACTAAACATACCAAATTCGACCTTGAAATAGGACGAAAATAGGCGGCATTTGACACAACCAAAATAATTAACATGTGAACCATCATGTGTAGGAACTTTTAAACTAAGGGGGCCTTGGTGCGATAGGAGGGCGCTATATTTAGCCGAGTCTTGCAATGCGAAGTTCAATTATATCATGGTTACAACGTTGTGAACACGCAACTCTATACTGTGAGGTTAATAAATACAGGAGGACCATAAATTTCGTTGGTATGCACCAAACTTCGTATTTTGACATTAGCCAATGGAGGGTGGTAAAGGGCAAAAGACGGGACAGGCGATAAGTGTCAACCCCCGGGTCGATCTCATTAAAGGTCATGGACACGCATGGTGACTTTTCTTAATTCTTACATTTCGAACTGCAACGTATCTTGATCAATCGCAACAAGATTTTTAAAAGTGAACATCGGGAATGTTTTAAATTTCAGGTTAAAATTACCCAAACGGACAGGGCCTTCTCCTGTTTTCGCTAAAACGCGTATAAAGATGCTGGAGTTGGATTGACCCCGTTTAATGACGTCAGAGTAACAAAGTTGTAAACAAAGCTCATGCACACGTGGGCTCCCGGGAGTGGGCTTCCGCACACTCGGGTTTCCTTGGCGCGTTCTTTGTCATGAAAACTTAAGCTATCTGTCTTCTGATTCTCCTTGTCGGTATTACGTCGCCGCTGGTGCACCCGTCGCCAATACAGCGCATTATTATCGTAATTTTACGGCACCAACTCAAGAAAAATTATGCATATGATCAACACTTACGACGCAATCACGAGGAAGTCACTGTGAACGTATGCAAGAAAACTGGGCCACGCGAACGTTCGTTCCACGATGACGATCCTGACGCGTATCGCGTATCTGCGTATTGTTACTCGGATGACCTTCGACTCACTTACTGGGTCATCGCTGCCAGCGCTATAATCAACTTTCATTTGGAATTCCTTTGAAGCTTGTCCAAAACACATGATCTGATGCCCATTTTTATCAAATATCGGTTTCTCATTTACTGCTTCATGCAGATTTTACATTGATAGCCAATACATACGATGAATGAAACCATTTTTTGGTGGTATTATCAGTATGTTTAAGCATGTCCATGGACCTTTAATGCGAATCTGATAGAAAGCCTAATATTTTTCCTGTCATTGTAACATCCCAAAGGCTACTTTTAAATAATTTTCTAGTAATGAACTCAATTTCAGTGTTTCGTGTTTAATTTTACAGTCGTTTGGTACTTTACTCCGTATTTGCAGGACAGAGATCCTTACTCCAGATGTAGCTTTTTCTTCTCTGGCCTATTCACCTGCCTTGGGCTCCACTGTTTTTTATGTCCCCTTACTCTCTTTATGCTCGTCAATGGTTTACATCAGTCCTACAACGTCTCCAAAATTTTTGGCGGCCCATAAGTTGAGGATGCACTAGAATAGAAAATGGGCCCGGCTTGTGAAGAGCAAGAGAAAAATTAGTGCCGATATGAGGTAAATCAACTCTTGCAATCATTTTATTTTAGATAAAACAAAAAAAATATATTAAGTACAGCCGATTCCCGCAAGCACCGATCGAATTTTTGCGTGCGAATAACGATTTCTTCAAAATTAACAAATCGCGCCCCCAAGTCTATTTTTGCACTGTTGTAATTGGATTGTTGTGGTAAAGACCCCTACAACTCTTAAAGGCGTTGGACGTGTGTCTGTGTTACGCCAACGACGTAAATATAACCCCGACCCGAAGATTCTCCCGAACAGCGTAACCCAAATCAAGGTGCCCAAAAGTATTATCATGAGGCATAACGCACTTCATTATCAGAGTTTTGGGCACCACCATATTTGGTTTTACGTATCGTCGTCGTATTTGGAAAATCCTTAATGCATAGTTATGAACACGCGGTATTTTACGTTCGTCCACACTTAGCGAGGGAAAACAACATCACTACACCTGGGAACAGATCTAATTTACAAGACGCCGTAATTGGGGAAATGGATGGTGGATCCCCTTAATGAACCCTTTGAGGTGACTTGACCTTTACCCCTGTAACTTCACCAAATGTCATTACATTTATTTTTACGTGTTAACAACTTTACAATGATCAATTTATTGATTTCAACATCAATCCAAGCATGTCGGGAATTGACCTTTTCAACCCCTATAACTTACTCCTGGGTCACGGATGGGGTAACTGTACTTGTTTCTGTATTTATGAGCCACAAGGAATTATCCCTGACAAATTTCATTCAGCTCAATCGGAGCTGTTTGTAGATTTTGACCTTTTGACCTTGTACTTTGACCTTTTGGGGTCGAGACTATCATAGACCCTCTCTCTATAAATGTTACATCACTCTAGTAATAACCGCTTAATCTCTGTCCTCATATAGGCTGATTTAAATCCAATTTGGTCTTTATTTTTAAAATTTTTTGGCAAAATTGACCCTTTTGACCCCTTTAATGACCCTTTAATCCAGGTAATAAAAAAAACCTCGTGTACACAGACAAAAATGCATTGTTCCAAATGCAAATAAAGAAATTCTACTATGCTTATTCTGGAGATAAAACTCTTGAAATTATTTACCTCAACCGTAAATGACCTTAAATGACCTTGACCTCCAAAAGAAAAATACCTTCATCACACCAGTTACATGTAAAGCATATCTGCAAGTAAGTCAACTGGTACTATGTTTGGTTTTTTGAGAATAAAAATTTTTGAATAGTTTGAATATTTTTGGTTTTTGACCGGAAGTGCCCCCTTAATGACCTTTGACCCCATCCGAGCACAACGTTTGTGAAGGGTCTTAGCTGCTTCATATGTATGAGTCACCTGACCATGTAACGTTGCATATAGCAGAGAGCTATTTTTGAAGATTTTTTAAAGATTTTTCACATTAGACCGTAAGTGCCCCTTTAATGACCCCAATGACATCTCGAACCATAACTTTTGTGAAGGTCTCAAGCTACTCTATGCATGAGTCACGTTAACCGTGCATTGTACTCTGTAGGCGCTGGAACAACTGTTTAAGGACAAGGAACCACTTTTGACCCCTGTGACCCCTAGATTACCCCGACAGGGTCAAAGTCATATGACATAAATGGGGAATGCCTTAGCGGTCATTCGGTGTGAGTTGGTCAGAATACGTCAAAACAATGACTGAGCTAGACGCAGTTGAAATGTTGACAGAAGAACGAACTAGACCTGAGACAGATCTAATTACAAGACGGCCGTATTGGAATGGATGGTGCGCCCCTTAATGACCCCTGAATGACTTATGACCTTGACCCCTGTAACTGGGTAAGGATCAATATGATTGATTTCAACTCAATCCAAGCATTCTGGATTTGACCTTTGGCACCTCTATAACGTGACACCTGTGTCACGATAGGGTAAACTGTAATTTTTTCCTGTATTGACGAATATCCCAATGATTAATTCCTGTCAAATGTCAGTTCAATCGAAGCTGTTTTTAATTTTGTACCTTGACCTTGA